>JAOVYX010015919.1:0-26240 GCA_035668315.1 Drosera spatulata | reverse complement strand
GGAATTGGTGGGATTGTTCCTTATCTTTATCTTAATTGATTTTTGTCATGGCTTATAATTATCGATCATATGGTAGGATGAATTATAAATCTTACGATATTCTTATTCTCAAACGTTAGATGAAATTGACAAAATGATTAAAAATATGAATAACAATATGAATAATAGGCCATTTGAAAATTACTTAAATGTCGAACAACAAATTAACAATTGCCCAACTTTTCAATCCAATGGATATTCCAATGAAATGAAGATATTTCTACAACCATCACAACCCCAATATGAATATGATGCTTATTATAATTCCTATAACGATGGATGATTACATCATCATAATTATTATAGGGGTTATCAAGATTTTCATCCATCAATGCCCAGTAATTATTGTCATTATTCATATAGTCAATCCTCAATCCTCAAGACCATATTCACAAGATTCAAATTCTATGTTCTCAAAAGACATGATTAAAACGCTTGAATATAACCAATTTTTTTTTTTTTTTTTTTTTTTTTTTTTTTTTTTTTTTTTTTTTTGTTTTTGGAAATGGGTTAACATTTCCATTGAATGAAGAGCTCTACTTTTACATCCTATCATGCAATTGCATCACAAAATAGGCATGATCACAGCCTAAATAACATCACCCCTGGCATACTATCAAAAGAAATACATTGAGACCTAGTTAAGTACAGGATAAGAAATTCCAGATACATTGTTCCAGTATCTGAGACGTCCTAAACTGGTGCACATGAAACCGGAGATTATGCTCTTGCCATATATAGTAGATTGCAGCTACGTGACCTTGTCGTCTCAGCCTTGGCAGCTCAGTTTTCCCTCTTGACACCTTTAAGAACCAAGTTAACCACATACTCCAGGTTCTTCTTCCACATCAAAGCTTCAGCCTTGGGAAAAGGATTTCAAGCACCTCAAGAGAATAATCGTAATCAAAAAATAAGTGCCCGTAGGAATCAACACACCTGTTGCAAAACACACCCACATCATAACTCAACAACCTTATCTTATGTAACCATTCTTTAGTATGAAGCTTCCCTCTAGCTAACAACCACACCACAAAACCATGTCGAGGAAAAATTTCAACACTCCACGCCAGCTTCCACCATTTGCAAGAAGGGACTTTAGGAATAAGCCCTTTATATATGATATCAGTAGGCACACTAGTATTAAGGCCATAACCAGCATTGAGAATGAGATCACGAGCCTTAAGGATCGACTTCCAACACCAGGAATCAGAGTTGTGAGCTCTGAGTGAAGAAAGATCCATGTCTTTAACATAATACCTATGAACCCAACGAATCCACTAGCAATCTTGCTTCAAAGTGGTAGCCCACACCAGTTTGGCATATACAGCCGCATTCCATCCAAACAAACGCTTTATACCCAATCCTCCCTTCTTCTTAGGCACACATAGATCATCCCAGGCAACAAAGCACGTTTTGACCCATGACATTTACCTGTCCATAAGAAATAACTTCGAGTTAATTAATTGAACCCTGCCAGTGTAAGAGAGAAGACGAGCTTCCCAAGATGTAATCCTGCAGGTAATCTTTTCAATCAAGGGAAGGTACTGCTGCACACTCAATCTTCAAGTTGAAATGGGAACCCCAAGATATCTAAGAGGCAAATGTCCTTCCTGAAATCCTGACACCTGAGTGATATAACTCTTATACGCATCAAATAAGCCTCCCAGAAGTATAACACTTTTACTATAGTTCATGGCCAACCCAGAAACAAGTTAAAAATGCTGCAATTGCTGGCATAATAATAAGAGTGAAGGCCCTTTCCCTTTACACATGATCAAGTCGTCTGCGAAGTTGATCTTCTGGTTCTTACACTTAGGATGATACCTAAATTCAGAATGCACCTTCATGAAACACCTAGCCAAGTACTCCATGCATAGAACAAAAATATATGGTGATATTGGATCACCTTATCGAAGTCCTCTCTTCCCATGAAAAAAACCATGCAAAGAACCATAGGGGAAAATAGAGAAAGAAGTGTAGGAAAGACATGCCATTACCCTATTCAAAAATATCATAGGAAACTTAAGAGCACGTAATAAATCTTCAACAAAACCCCATTCAACTGTATCAGAGGCCTTGCGTAGGTCTATTTTAGCCATACATCGAGGGAATATATTCTTCCTCTCATACCCCTATAGCAACTCTTGAACAAGTAGTACATTATCAAGCATCATTCGCCCCTTCACAAAAGCACTCTGGGATTCAGACACAATATGGCCAAGTACCATCTGCAATCTTTCAGCCAGCACTTTCGAGATGATTTTATAACTGACATTACAGCAGGATATAGGTTGAAAATCACCAACCCTTGACGCATGAGGGACCTTAAGAGCAAGAGCAATAGCAGTATAGCTGACCTCTTTGAGAAGAACTCCATTTTCCAGAAAATACAGAACAACCTCGATTACCTCAGGCCCAATGATATGCCATGTTTTCTGGAAAAAAGCAGTAGTGAAGCCGTCTAGTCTAGTCCAGGTGATTTATCCCCATCCATGGAAAATACAGCCTTAGTAACTTCAGCAGCAGTGAATTTAGCTCCTAGCGAAGTTATATGGTCAATAGAAAGAACAGGACCAAGGACAATGACCTCAGTATCAAGGCTAACTCTGCTAGAGTTATCAGATCCCAACAAATCTATATAATAAGCAACAAAAGCGGATGCTATTTCTCCAGAATCAGAAATGGCCTCACCATTTTCCTTTAGCGAGAAAGGTATCCTGGTATGCCTTCTTGTATTTTTGATATAAGCATAAAAATACTTACTATTATGATCTATATTCTTACACCAAGATGCACGAGCTTGTTGCCTAAGGAACTCATTCTCAAGAGTTAATTGCTGCTGCAACTCCTGCTTCTGTCTTCTAATACTATCATAGATATCCCCATCGAAACTATCAGCTGCCAGTATCTGAGAATTATGCAAAGCTGAACGAGCCTGAAGAACCCTCTCTTCAATACCAGACATACTCTCCCTATGTAACTTCTTTGAAGTCTGCTTCAAACTCCTCAACTTCTTAATAATCCTCAACATAGGACATCCACGAACCGAGGTACTCCAAGCATTAGCCACCACTACATGAAATCCATCACTTCGAATTCACATATTCAAAAATTTAAAGGAGGATTTTGTGAGACACAAAGGGGGACTAACAAGAACTATGATTACAGAATGATCAGAGAGCCCAAAAGCTGGAAAATGCACAAATTTTCCAAAGGAACTATCATACTTATGAAACCACCTGCTATTTCCCATGGCATTGTCAAGTTTGATTCTAATCTAGGAGTCTTGCTCCTGATTGTTGGTCCAGGTATGAAGAATACCTGTAATACCCGAGAATTTTGGGATGAATAAATATTAAATATATATATGTTAAGCATATGTTTAGAATAAAATGGGATAAAAAAATGATAAGTAACGAAAATTATAAAGTGTGACACACATAACGAACGTTACGGAGTTAAGAGAGTCGCATACAACTGTAAAATTTTTAGTCTCAAAAATAATATTTTCTTCTATAGAATATTCTAATAAAATGTTTGGAACGTTATGGTTCGAACGAAATAATTTTTGGATGTAAAATTATATGAGATTTTTATAAATACGGTATATAAAATATTATATTATCCTAAACAAATACACCCAACACACCACACCCTATCACACCCAACCACACTCCACCACACCCCACCACTCACTCTTTTTTTTATTTCATTTAATCATCTATCATCCACATGACATCCCACTCACAACTCACAACTCCCCACTCATCACTTCTACTCACAACTACCCACCCACTACCTCCCACCACAACCACCTTCCACTCATCATCCATCACCACCACCACCACAATCACCTTCCACTCATCATTCATCACCACCACCACAACCACTCCCACCTTCTTTCAATCATGAATCTTTCAATCAATTCCTCTTCTCACCATCATTCTCTCATTTATCACAAACTCACACTCTCCCTCACATAACACATATATTTTGTATCACGTCATCATCTTCATACTCCATCAAAATCAGTGGGATTGATAGTCACGACGAAGAGGACGAATCAAGAAATCCAACGTCATGAACGGTATGTTAATCCGATCGCCGGATCACAAGTTATCACGAATTTAAGCGCTATACACACGATTATCACTTCCAAACTCACACTATTTTGATCGAATCTTACTCTAGACTAAGCGGATCTCTAATTCAAGACTATCACGACGACTAAGACGAAGTCAAGAACCCGACACATTTAACGGTGTGAAGATCCGAAGTGTAGAGTGAGACTTATCATCAAACAAAGTCTCAAACGTAAAAAGTAATAGAGAGGTAACCGAACCTCATTCCGATCCGTTCAGTTTTTCATGTGTGAATGGAAAATTATAGGATCTGAAATAAATTCTGATTTTAATATATGTTAAAGTCTTATATGTCTAGTTTCTAATGAAGTTAAAATATCATGATTTGAAATTGTGAATCTTAAGATATAAATCAAAATATTTGAATATATCAATCTGTAAAAAACTGATTATAGAATTGGCTTTGTACCTTGATTCAGAATCACTCAGTAATAGTTATAAAACGAGCCATATACACTGGAAAGCTCTTTAACTCTAGTTTTCATAACAGTTTGTAAATCTTAAGTTGGAGTTCAATGCATTGAGTTATAAGCTAATTAGTGAACAAACATCAATCTGTAAAGTCCAGCAGAAATGATAAAGTTTTAATGAAGTAACTGGAATTATTGGTAAGGCTTCATGATAAGAACTCTAATTCTATGAAAATATTATAAAGTCTATTTTATGTAGAATTTTACAAAATTATTTTTGAATATATATACGAGAAGTTATAGAGTTAAACACGTCAAAATGTCATAATGGACAGAATTCTGGAACACCCGTTCCAGAGGACGGGTCACCTGTCCCAAAGATGGAAATATTTAATATGAAGCAAACGCCCTCGTGACCAAACAATACATCTAATATGACATAATATCGTGAAAGACTGAAATGCAGAAGAATAGTGGGTAAACTCTGTGATGACTATGTTAAGCGGTAAAGGAAGTGTGGATTTAAGGAACATCATAACAAACATTATAACAAATAAAGATAACCGAACAAGTCCGTAGTCGTCGATGAGGTCATACGGTGAATCCTCCAGGATCAGATTCTTTGGCTCTACGAGTGCTCAAAGACGACTTGACTGGGTCAGACGTTAAATCTAGCTAGTAAGAGAAAAAGTGTAGTTCTCTTCATATGCGCAGCGATAAGACGTCGTGGGCTAGAACATCGGCCGATTGGGTGTAAGACTGCCTTCTGCAGGGGGACCTTCGGCGTGTAAGTGAGGGTTTAGAAAACCGAAATACACGCAAAAGACGTAGTGATTTTGGGCCGTGAACCTAAATCATGCATAGTATTTACAAAAAACAGAAATATTTTCAGAAAAGACAACGGGTTTTCAAATGATTTTGGTGGATGATATGTGACTGAGAACTTGACCCAGATCAGTGTCTATATCTCAAAAATCTCTTTTCTTATTTTGTCCTCATTGAGTTCTATCATTCACGTTGGGACACGGACTTGAGATGGTTAAATAAGTAAAAACAAAACTATAAAAGAGGACAAAGACGTACAACCAATCATTACGTGTATAGTTTGATATGACTACCATATTTTCCTGTGACTACTAGAAAATATTTTACAGGTACTCATCAATCGCCATAGTCGGGGGAGTACCCTACAAATCGAATACATATACTTTTGGTTGCTGAACTTTTAGCTCACGGGTTATGTGTTTTATTTGCAGATCCATCATAAGGCGATACTGGAGCGTTAGAGTGAGATTCCATGCATGTAGTTAATTACCTCACTGTTCAATATGTAATAAACGCTGCACGAAATAATTTGATTGGGAAACATTTGTAGACATTTGAGCAATGTATTTATGAGGTAATATAATGTAATTTGGGTTTGCATAACATCATTTGGATTTATAATGATAATGATTTGGTAGCTTTCCTTAACTTCGATACCAACAAACCCGTTTGGGGTTGCTTGACCTTGTCATGGACTGCGTCTATGACGGCATAACGTCACGTGCCGGGCATGTCGGATCTCGGGGCGTTACAGGTTGGTATCAGAGGTAGGGGTTTCTAGGTTAGAGGTTAAGGAAAATGAGGATTTTTATTAAAGCAAAAAATAAATAAAAATAAATAAATAAAAATGATAGGTTTGCATCACGCATTGAGAGTAGAAATAAATGTGAATTAATTTATCAAAGAGGTAGAGTTGTGAATAAACACGAACTCCCTCAAAATGTATAGTGACTCAATTTATCGCTACGCTATTAATTTCTGCGAGAGTCATTAGCATCCTCATCTCTCATCCTCAGGATGGCTGACGAACCACGAAAGAGGGTCGATGAGGTTTTTGCTCGAGTCCCAGTTTAGAGTGGGGATGTGGGTTTTGACTGCCATGTCTAGCGTATCGGGACTGAGACCATACCATGGGCTGTTGCAATGAATCCTCGGTTTGAGCACCCGATGCTTCAAGCCGAACTTCTTCTGAGGACTTTGCCCTCGAGATATATATGGACTCGTGTCCATCGGAAGTATAACCAACTCATATGGAATGAAGAGCCTAATCGACTCTTTTATCAAAATGACCAACGGACCGCGAGCTTCGCAATAGTGGAACGAGAGTTCCGAAAGAACTTTAGTCATCGTAAAAGCTTGTATGACGAAGAAGGGAATTGAAGAACTTGGGAATCTTCAGACTCGGATGAAGGTGAAGATTTTGATCAAGGGCCAGAGTTTGCATTCCGAGTAATAACAGAGGGAGCAGTGAACATGGGAGCTAGAGTAGAGGCGGACAATTTAGAGGAGGAATTTGAACTTGAACATGAGGATGTGACAGAGATCGACGTTCCGTCCGAAGTGTTAGAAACCCTCTTTTCACACGCAGACTTAGACATCGATTAGGATAGTAGATATCCAACTTTGTTTGGGAAATAAGTGTAATAATGTTGGTATCTTACCTACATGATTATGGTCTATGTAAAATACTGAATAAGACATTAATAAATGACGTTGTACACATAAACCGAATGCAATTTTTGTTTTACTATTGTGTGAGGATTGCAATATAGAACCGCGTAGAGATTTATGTCATTCGAATCTTATGAGATATGTATGACACATGAAAAGATGTCTCAGAGTTATAATAACATTGTTATGGCTATTGGAAATGGATCGAAGGGGGAGGTTCCACCTGCCCAAAGCGAAAACCAATCTCAAGTCGAGATGGTCAATAGCCAACCAGCAGCCCTTCTACCACAGAACTCGGTTGTGGAATATCTAGTGGAAGAACTTATCAAAGAGATAAGGAAGAATAAGACCAGAAGTAAAGCTGGTCGTGAACAGTTTCTTCGGCGTCTCAACGCCTACCATCCGAGGTCATTCACGGGTATTAGCAATCCTATAGAGCTCGAGGATTGGATCCTCAACATGGAAAATCTATACAACGCCATTACGTGCGCGGAAAGCATGAGGGTGGATTTTGCAATCTACTATCTCCAAGGACCAGCATACACATGGTGGCACAATGTTGCTAACTGCGCAGGAGAGCCAGGGTTCGGCTGGAACCAATTCAAGGGTGTTCTGAGACAACGGTTCTACCCGGAGTCGCTTCGTACCCAAAAAGAGGGAGAATTCATGAATCTTAAACAAGGAAATATGACGGTCCATGAATATGCCACCAAGTTAATAGCACCTATGCGCTTTGTACCCTCATTCTATCACACGGATGAGGAGAAGATTAAGCGCTTCCAGTTAGAACTTGGCACACGGGATGACGTCGATAACTTTCACGAGTTATCAGCAAGTCTACGATAGTGCTATTAAGATGGAGTGTTTTTTTCTTAACCGGGAAGGCAGTCAAGTTCATGGCCAGAACCGGATTCCAGGATTCCAAAAGCGAAAGTGGAATACAATACAGCAGGGTGACGGATCTTTTCACCGTGGAGGAGGCAACTCAGGTAACAGTAGGGGTTGGCTGGGAAACTCTGCCCCAACTTACCAGAACAGGGATAAGAGCATAGGAGGTTCGTCGGCAACTTTTCAAGGAAAACAAAGTTAACACCAATCAGCAGCAACCTTCTGGCTCAGATACAAAAAATGAAGCACAGGCGAAATCACCTGTTTCAAATGTGGCAGGGTTGGGCATATGGTGCGAGATTGTCGTGCCACAGGTCCTACATTTTACCTGTGCAAACGGTTTGGGCATATCAGCCTCAATTGTCTACAGCGAAACAATACATAAGGCAGCACACAGAGAAAATTGACTAACTCAGGACGATCCACGGTACAACTATCACGATCTGCACCAGGTTCGTTGAACCGTCCACCGAATAATCGGGTGTATGTGATGAACCCTCAAGAGTCTCACCAGAGTGATGCAGCAGTGGCTGGTAACATCCACTTATACTCACACTCTATTTATGCGCTCTTTGATTCCGGTGCAACCCATTCCTTCATATCCAAAGCTGTAGTAGAGAAGTATGGTATGGAAACCGTAACTCTGTCTAACAAAATATACATAGGTCTACCTAATGGGAAAGTGGTAACGTGTAATAGTATGGTTCCTCGTGCTCCTATTGTTATAGGAGATGAGAAATTTTCGATAGACCTGATCGTGTTTGACATACAAGGTTTTGGGACTGTTCTGGGAATGAGTTGGTTAGAAACCTATCGGGTGACAATAGATTGTGAGCGGAAGGTGATTAGATTGAAAAGCGCCAAAGGAGGAAAGGTAGAGTTTCGTGGTGAAAGCACAAGAGCTGAACTACAGTTAGTGTCGGCATTAACTACACTAAAGCTCTTGATGCGGGGTTGTCAAGGATTCTTATATGGAATAGAAACAGTGAAAGATGTGCAGTTGTAGCTGTTTGAGATACGAGTAGTACGAGAGTTTCCAGATGTATTTCCTAAGGAAATTCCCAGGTTGCCACCTGTCAGAGAGGTAGATTTCTTTATCGACCTGGTACCAGGTGCTGCACCTATATCTAAGGCTCTGTACCGAATGGCACCAGCTGAACTGAAGTAGTTAAAAAGTCAACTTGAGGATCTTCTCGACAAAGGATATATTAGGCCTAGAGTGTCTCTGTGGGACGCACCAGTCCTGTTCGTCAAGAAGAAGGATGGAAGTATGAGACTCTGTATTGATTATCGTGAGTTGAACAAGCTCACCATAAAGAACAAGTACCCTCTGCCTCGAATTAATGATCTCTTTGATCAGGTGTAAAGGGCATCGGTGTATTCAAAGATTGATCTTCTTTCAGGATATCACCAGTTGCGAATCAAACCGGAGGATGTTCCGAAAATAGCTTTTCGAACTCGCTATGGGCATTATGAGTTCGTGGTAATGTCATTTGGACTTACAAACGCCCTGGCGTTCTTTATGGACATGATGAACCGGGTCTTTAAGCCTTATTTAGACCGGTTTGTCGTAGTGTTTATAGAGGACATTCTGATTTACTTCAGGACAAAACAGGACCACGAAGCACATCTCCATACTATCCTAGAGACGCTACGAGCACATCAGCTTTAAGGCAAACTCACGAAGTGTGAGTTTTGGCTGGATGAGGTAGCATTCCTAGGACATATAATCACTGGGGAGGGAGTTAAGGTCGATCCAAAGAAGATCGAGACTGTAGCGAACTGGGCTAGACCTACGAATGCGACGGAGGTTAGAAGTTTCTTGGGCTTGGCAGGGTATTTTCGACGCTTTGTAGAAGGGTTCTCAAAGATTTCCATGCCAATGATGAAGCTTACACAGAAAACCTACAAGTTTGTTTGGAGTGAGAAGTGTGAGGAGGCATTCCAAGAACTGAAGAAGCGTCTCACTTCTGCACCGATTCTCACACTACCCTCTGGAGAAGAAGGGTTTTGCATCTACAGCGATGCATCAAAACAAGGTCTAGGATGTATACTTATGCAACACGGTAAGATAATTGCCTATGCATCCAGACAACTGAAACCTTATGAGATAAATTACCCAACGCATGACTTAGAGCTCACAGCAGTGGTTTTTGCGCTGAAGATGTGGAGGCACTGTCTATATGGTGTCTCTTGTCAGGTCTTCACTGATCATAAGAGCTTGAAATACATCTTCACCCAAATGGAGTTGAACATGCGACAACACAGATGGTTGGAGCTACTGAAGGATTATGACTTGGACATTCAGTACCACCCAGGAAAAGCAAATGTGATAGCGGATGCGCTGAGTCGGAAGGATAGAAAAACAATGGGATCTCTGCAAATGTTGGGAATGTCGGAGACAAAGTTGATTGATGAATTCTCAAAAATGGAAATAGAGATACGAGCGGGAACTCAAGGGGGTATGTTGGCTGATATGCAAGATCAAGCACAACAAGCCAACGAGCTAATGAAAAAGCTCAAAGAGGATGCAAAGAATGGAAAGGAGTCGGGATTCATAGTACATGAAGATGGTTCTTTAAGATTTTAGGAATGTCTGTGTGTACCAAATGACGAGACATTAAAGCGAAAAATCATGGAGAAAGCATATCAAACACCATACTCTGTCCACTCCGGTGGTAACAAGATGCACCTGGGTTTGCGACAAAAATTATGGTGGAGCAACATGAAAAGAGAAGTCGCAGAATTTTTCAAGATGCATCACACGTCAGCGGGTCAAGATTGAGTATTAACGATCCGGTGGGTTACTGCAACCACTTGAGATTCCTACTTGGAAGTGGGAATCAATCTCTATGGACTTCATCGTAGGACTCCCTACCACGATGCAGAGAATGAACTCTATTTGGGTCATAGTAGATCGACTGACAAAATCTGCACACTTCCTTCCGATCAAGAACACCTGGAGTGTAGATCGTCTAGCCGATGAATATGTTAAGGAGATTGTACAGTTTCATGATTTCGGCATGGATTACAGAAGGCTTTCGGTATAAATTGAAGTTTAGCTCTGCCTTTCATCTGGCCACAGATGGACAAACGGAGCAGACAATACAAACTCTAGAGGATATGCTTCGATCTTATGCTTTGGATTTCCAAGGGTCATGGGATCACCATTTACCACTGGTGGAATTCACATATAATAACAATTTTCACTCCTCGATTGGCATGGCTCCATACGAGGCACTGTATGGAAGGAAATGTCGATCGTTTGTTTACTGGGATGACATTGAAGATGCAAACACAATAGGGCCGGAGTTAGTTCAGTAGATGACCGAAGCCATCAAGCAAATACGTACACGGTTGAAGATAGTGCAGGATCGACAAAAGTCTTATGCCGATGTACGACGGAGACCGTTGGAATTTCAAGTAGGGGATCATGTCTCTCTTAGGGTTTCACCCACAAAAGGAGTCAAACGATTTGGGCAAAAGGGAAAGCTTAGCCCTCATTTCATTGGACCTTACGAAAATTTGGAACGAGTCGGAGAAGTTCCTTATCAACTCGAGTTGCCCGTGGAGTTGGAAGCAATTCACAATGTGTTCCATGTCTCACAGCTAAAGAAATATGTGGCCGATCCAAGTCACATAATTCAACATGAGCCAATCATGTTGGACGAGAGCTTAACATATGAGGAGCAACCACAAGAGATCATAGACCGAAGAAATAAAATAATATCCCTTATCAAAGACTTGTGGGCGAATTACGTCCCCTCAGAGGCTACATGGAAAGAAGAAGAAACAATGCGAAAGCAGTATCCGTATTTATTTTCTGATTAGTCATGCTTTTAGCCTAAATTTAGTTTCGAGGACGAAACTTCTTAAAAGTTGGAGGTAATGTAATACCCGAGAATTTTGGGATGAATAAATATTATATATATATATATGTTTTGAATAAAATAGGAAAACAAACGACAAATAACGAAAATTATAAAGTGCGACACACGTAACGAACGTTACGGAGTTAAGAGAGTCGCATACAACAGTAAAATTTTTAGTCTCAAAAATAAGAATTTCCTCGATAGAATGTTTTAATAAAATGTTTGGAACGTTATGGTCCGAACGAAATAATTTTTGGAGGTAAAATTATACGAGATTTTCGCAAATACGGTATATGAAATACCATATTACCCTAAATAAATGCACCCAATATACCACACCGCACCACTCACTCTTTTCTACATTTCATTAATCACTCATCGTCCACACCACATCCCTCTCACAACTCTCCACTCATCATTTCCACTCACAACCGCCCACTCACTACCTCCCACCACAACCACCTATCACTCATCATTCATCACCACCACCAATATAACTACCTTCCACTCATCATTTATCACCACCACCACAACCACTCCCACCTTTTTTCAATCATTAATCTTTCACTCAATTCCTCTTCTCATCATCATTCTCTCATTTCACACAAACTCACACTCTCCCTCACATAACACATATACTTTGTATCACATCACCATCTTCATACTACATCAAAATCAGTGGGATTGATAGTCACAATGAAGAGGACGAATCAAGAAATCCAACGCCATGAACGGTATATTAAACCGATCTCTCGATCACAAGTTATCACGAATTTAAGTTCCATACACACGATTATCACTTCAAAACTCACACTATTCTGATCGGATCTTACTCTAAACTAAGTGGATCTCTAATCCAAGACTACCACGATGACCAAGACGAAGTCAGGAACCCGGCATATTTAACGTTGTGAAGATCCGACGTGTAGAGTGAGAGTTATCATCAAACAAATTCTCAAACATAAAAAAAGCTCGAGAGGTAACCAAACCCCATTCCGATCCGTTCTATTTTTCATGTGTGAATGAAAAATTATAGGATTTGAAATAAATTCTAATTTTAATATATGTTAAAGCCTTATATGTCTAGTTTTTAATGAAGTTAAAATATCATGATTTGGAATTGTGAATCTTAAGATATAAATCAAAATGTTTGGATATGTCAATCTATAGAAACTGATTACAGAACTGACTTTGTAACTTAATTCAGAATCACTCAGTAAGAGTTAGAAAATTAACCTTATATCACTGAAAAGCTCTTTAAGTCTAGTTGTTAAAACAGTTCATAAATCTTAATTTGAAGTTGTATGCGATGAGTTATAAGCTGATTAGTGAACAAATATCAATCTGTCCAGTCTAGCAGAAATGATAAACTTTAACGAATTAACTGAAATTATTGGTAAGGCTTCATTATAAGAACTCTAATTATATAGAAAGATTATAGAGTCTATTTTATGTAGAATTTTACAAAATACTTTTTGAATATATATATACGAGACGTTATAGAGTTAAACACGTCGAAAGGTCATAATGGACAGAATTCTGGAACACCCGTCCCAGAGGCCGGGTCACCTGTCCCAGAGGTCGGGATATTTAATATGAAACAAACGCCCTTGTGATCAAACAATACATCTAATATGACGTAATATCGTGAAAGACAGAAATGCAGAAGAATAGTGGGTAAACTCTGTGATGACTATGTTTAACGATAAAGGAAGTGTGGATTTAAGGAACACTATAACAAACATTATAAGAAACTAAAGATAACCGAACAAGTCCGTAGTCATCGATGAGGTCATATGGTGAATCCTCCGGGATCAAGTTCTTTGGCTCTACGAGTGTTCAAAGCAGACTTGATTGGGCCAGACGTGAAATATAGCTAGTAAGAGAACAAGTCCGGTTCTCTTCGTATGCGCAACGATAAGAAGTCGTGGGTCAGAACATCGGCCGATTGGGTATAAGGCTGTCCTCTGCAGGGGGACCTTCGGCATATAAGTGAGGGTTTAGCAAACCGAAATACACACAAGAGACGCAGTGATTTTGGGCGGCGAACCTAAATCACGCGTAGTATTTATGAAAAAGAGAAACATTTTCACAAAAGAAAACGGGTTCTCAAATGATTTTGGTGGATGATATGTGACTGAGAACTTGGCCTAGATCAGTGTCTATATCTCAAAAATCTCTCTTCTTCTTTTGTCATCATTGAGTGCTATCATTCACGTCGGGACAATGACTTGCAATGGTTAAATAAGTAAAAAAAAAAAAAACTGTAAAAGAGGATAAAGACGTATAACCTATCATTACGTGTATAATTTGATATGGCGCCCATATTTTCCTGTGACTACTAGAAAATGTTTTAGAGGTACTCATCGATCGTCATAGTCGGGGGAGTACCCTGCTAATCGAATACATATATTTTTGATTGCTGAGCTTTTAGCTCACGGGTTATGTGTTTTATTTGCAGATCCATCATAGGGCGATACTGAAGCGCTAGAGTGAGATCCCATGCATGTAGTTAATTACCTCACTGTTCAATATGTAATAAACGCTACATGAAATAATTTGATTGAGAAACACTTGTAGATATTTGAACGATGTATTTATGAGATAATATAATGTAATTTGGGTTTGCATAACATCATTTGGATTTATAATGATAATGATTTCATAGCTTTCCTTATCTTCTATACCTTCAAACCCTTTTGGGTTACTTGGCCTTGTCATGGAGTGAATCTATGACGGCATAACGTCACGTGCCGGACATGCCGGATTTCCGGGCATTACATTCACAGCATCCAAAAACTTAGGAAGCTCCGCAAATGACTTATCCCAATCACCTAAAAGATCTGTAATAGCTTTCTATTTGGCATGCCAGGTTTTCCTGTAACTGATCCTACGATGGTAATTCTCCTGCAAGAGATGTCTGCGGCTACGACATGCTGAATGTGATCCGCAACGAACTGCGACCATATGTGTGCATGATCATCTCCAAAATTCTGTGTGTTACAAGTGTGAGCCCCGGTAATTTTATTGATCCTCCATCTGTTGTTATCTTTTGGTTTAGTGGCTCTGAGACGCCATTTGCAGCTACGTGGCTCATCTTTCTTCCACTGTTTGCACCTCAAATCAATTATCGCTCCCTTTGATGTCAACACACGGTATTCAGCCCAATGACGGATGGCCGAATCTGTTATATGATGTAAGCAATTCTTCTTATAATCAAACTCCATGACAACCCTAAGGTCGGAATGAGACAGGGCAATAATCGGTTCATCACGATTGTTCACTGCTTTTGATATCCAGCTCATATCGATGTACATTAAAACAGGATGATTCCCTCCTGGAGTCGGAGCAGCAATAACATCGTGCTCACCGACGTGAACAACATCATCATCATCATCCTCACCCTCACCCTCTTCGGCTTGCATATGATCCTCACCATCATTGACATCCTCACTGTCAGAACTTGTAGGCTCATCGACATTTGAATCGTCCATTGCTTCGTCATCTCCTTGGAAATCAACCTCGTCTTCACTGCCCACATCATCGTCAAAGCTCGATAAACACTCATTCTCGCTGTATTGCATCCAAATGGTCCCTTCCGATGCTACACGAGCAGGGACGATGGACAAATCAAAAGCAAGATCGTCGTCGTCTTCATCGTCAGCTGCTTCCACGGCCATAGATAGTTGAGACTATATTGGAACAGATTGATGAGAATGTACTGGAAAAGCTGAATGTGCCAGGACGTCGGGAACATTGCGCTTCACATACCACATCGAATAACAACATTGGGCGTTCAGAAGTATGTCAAATGATGTTTGTAAAAACACATCATCTTTCAGCTGGAACACGTGTAGTATATGAACAAATTATTTTCTTATTAACCAAATAAAAAATATTCAACCAAAAAAAATAAAAAAATATGACTGAAGGCTTTTATTTCCATATCTAACAAAATAAAAATAAAAATATAGACAATATTCATAATACTAAGGATATTATATTATCTTAGATTTAAAGTAATATAATGTGTTTGATATTTAAGCTTAACAATCTTATGTAAAACAATTACGACAATTAATTTTAAACGGTTCGATAATTGATCATAAACGCTTCGCTTAATTGGTTTATCATCGGTTTCTCGATTCGATTCGGTTCGATTTTGAATAGTTTTTTATTTTATAAATCAAAACCGAACCATTTAATAATCGATTCGATTGATTTCGATTTATCAATTTCGATAAATTTCAATAATGTTTGGACGTCCGATTTTAACACCCTTCACACTTACCCACATTACTTCTAGCAAGCATCATTTGTTTGCTGAGCAGGCCAGAGCCCAAAATTCAAATAGGGCCCACTAGATTATTGCATCCCATGCTAGTCCTTTTCTTTGAATAAATGCTTGAATCCCGGTGACCCAGAATCAGAGCTAATTGACGTACACTCTTCATGTTTGTCGAAAACAAAGCGAAGGTAATTTTGGTTTCAAAACTTCAACCACACGTGATGGATATTAAAGCCAATGCAAAAGAGATGCTAGGAGCTACAAACATGGGGAAGTGACTCAATACCAAATCAGAAATCATACTACCAATCATGTATTTATGAATCGAGTGAACCTATATGGCAAAGTTACCCCACCATTTTAGCCATGACATCATTCATTCGATGATATCATGCCATTTAGACTCCCAACACACATAAATTTACAGAATAAAGCCACAACAATAGTAGTAGTCCGCGGACTGCGGCGGCGGCACACACAAAAGCAAGAAAAAGAAAACAAACAAAGGGGTTGTGAGTGCTATAGCAGCGATTGCGAGTTTAAGCCGTAAATTTAAAAATAAATCTGGTTGTGCCGAAGTCGGAATTATGGGCCCGAGTTCGAAAATCGGACCTGAGCTTTTTGGGACCAGGTTGGGGTTTGTTGGATTGGTTGATTGGGGCTTGGTCCAGACGCGGAAACCTACTCGGGCCAAAGGTGGGATCCTCGGGGACCGGGTCCGATGCTTAAGTCAGTACTTATCCGAAAACGGTTGTAGTTGAGCCTTATCCCTTCGAGAGTGGGTAAGACTGAGGATTCGATCGAGTTGAGCCTTATCCATTTGGGAATGGATAAGGTAGAATCCCAACCCATCTTGGAACCTGGAGTTGTTAATAGCGGCAAAACTCCAAACGTCACATTGGGAATGACTACATTAATGGCGGCATCATAATGGTAGAACTGAAGCACCCCATTAATCAATGTAAGTATCTCCCCGGATCCTTGGATGACGTACCGGCCCCTGAGTGGTGGGTTCCTGGTTTTCCCGCCAAAAGTTATTGGGCCTTTTCGCCAAAAACCCATAGTGGGAGGTGGTCCATCCCCTATTTAAGGGGATGGTCTCTCCCTCTCCACTTCACATTCTCATTTCCTTCGCCATGAACTCGGTCTTGCTCCTGAACTCGGTTTGCTTCCGAACTCGACATCCTCTGACGAACTCGGGATCTCTTTCATTTTTCCAATCCTTTCTTTTCAAGGTAATGATGGACTCCCGAACAATTAGTGAAAATTTTGAGGAACGTGTCCCTTTGTATAGGAGACCTAGGCTTAGGAGAGTTGCCCAGGACATAGACGATTCCCGCCTGGAAACGCCGTCCGCCCCAGGGAGAGGGGCATCCTCACCTTCTTCAAACTCGGAGGGGGCAGAGTCCCGACCTGGGGTAGCCGAGTCATCCTCTTCTTCTGGGGATGAATTTGTTCCCATAAGGGCAACGGCCTCTTGGACTGATCCCAAGCTGGTTCCTGAAGTCGGTCCTCCGAGAACTACCCCCAAACGAAGTCGAACAGACCCTAGGTGTCCCAATGAGTATGCCACTTCTCTTACTGTCGCGTCGACCCTTCTCCTCTCGGATTCCTACCGAGTTGGGGAGCTCTTCGAATCCTACCTCCCTGGGAGGAAACACAGAATTCTTTCCTCTTTTGACCCCGAGTTTCTCCCCTTCTACACCGATACTCTCGATGGAAGGTTTCGATTCCTCATCTATACCTTCATATCTATTTTCCGCTTCATGGGTCTTTCTCCTTTCCAGTTCACACCCAATATGGTGTGGCAAATCACCACATTCTACCTCGCTGCTCTCAGGGTCGGAGTTGCCGAGTCAGCCATTTCATCTCCGGTCTTCTTCAACTTTTCCCATGTTTGTCAAAATAGGACTGGATGGTTAAGCCTGGCTTCCTTCCTTTATCTCAAACTCGTGAAGGAAATTCCCGATGAGTACAAGGGTTGGAAGTCCAGGTTTCTTCTGGCGAAATGTAAGGACTGGCTTGCCTGGTCCTTTCGAAGTCGGTGGGTTGAAAACCTGAACATCAAGACCTTAAAGAGGCCCGAGATGACTAACACTGAGACGGAGGCTTACAACCTCTTGGTGGAGTGGAAGGAGACCCCGGAGGGGAGGGAGATGTTCCTCTGCAGGGACATTCTGACAAAGGAGGAGCTGGTGAACCATGGCTTCAGTGGTTCCCAACCTTACTGTCTTTCTTTTCTCTCTTTCTTTTAAACTTGGGATAATTTTTTATCGACCTACTCCTTTCTCTTTCTTTTGCAGCTCTTGAGAAGATGGTTTCCATTGTCGAGCTGAAGGCGAAGAGGGCGGCCAAGCGCCCAGCTCCCGAGCCGACCCCTCGGGCTCCCTCTGTCGCTAAACCGGAGGCCCGAGTTGAGGAGGCTCGAGCTGAGGTCAGCGTCGAGCCAGAGACGAAGCTCCAGTTGCGGGAGCTACCGCTGGTCCAAGGGCCAAACTTTTCAAGAGAACGGCGCATAGGTCCCTGGCGGGGGACGTTCCTAGGTCCTCTACTCAGGAGGGAACTCGGGAACCATCTGAGGAGGTGCTCGAGGTGCCTCTGCTGAACTCCCATCCTCCCACCGACGATACTCCAGTGTCGGTGGCCGGCATGTCCAAGGGGAAGATCTACTAGATGATGGGGGCCAAGACAGCTTTCATTGAGCCCCACGAGGGGATCATCGACACCACTTCCTTTCCCCCGTACGTTGCTATCGACCTTATTGGTACTGCACGCCGGGGACCTCGTGCCATGCTCCCGACTT
The DNA here is from genome assembly GCA_035668315.1 of Drosera spatulata. Classification (NCBI taxonomy): domain Eukaryota; kingdom Viridiplantae; phylum Streptophyta; class Magnoliopsida; order Caryophyllales; family Droseraceae; genus Drosera; species Drosera spatulata. The sequence continues at coordinate 7,302 of JAOVYX010015919.1, read as the reverse complement.
TCATGCTTGAAAGGCCATGCTCAACATGGTCATCCCCAAGGACAGGGAGGAGTACGCTAAGCAAGATCGGGTAGATTTCGCCCGACAGACGTATAATGATCTCTTTCGGGTGAGTGTCTTGTTTTTGCTCCTGTCTTTTATTTTCTCGACTTTCTGAGTACTGATATGGACTTATCAACTTCTGTAGGCGGTGTCCCGATGTACCGAGCTGGTTCACTACTGGGAGGCGTCTGTCAAGAAGGCCAACCAGATGAGGGCCGAGCTCCGAGCCTCCAAGTCGAAGAAAGAAGAGACCGAGTCCCAACTTGCTGCTGCCCAGCTGAGGGTGGCCGATCAAGAAAAGACCATCAAGGAGCTGGTGACTGCCCTATTTGCTCGGATGACAAGATCAGGAGGAGCAGGCCAAGGAAGTGGTCGAGAAGGAGAGAGTGACGGCAGAAGTCTCCTTGGACGAAGATGAAGTCGACGCCTTGGGGACGTCTGAGTAGAACTAACTATAGCTTAGAGTTTAGGAACTCGGACCAGGGGGTCTGTCCCGAGGTCCGATGCTTTGCACCCCTCGTTTTAATTTAGGAACTCGAACTCCGGGGGTCTATCCCGATGTCCGACCCACTATCACTCTTTTAATCAATGAATTTGCTTTTTCCCAACTTGATGTGCCTTTCATTCCTACTATCAAGTTTCTTTGAACTTTTAGCAATGCTTTAGGACGAACCACTGAGTACCGACTTGACTTTATTGAATCAAAAAGATTGCAAGTTATAAGTCTGGTTACATGACTTCTTCGGAGTTTAATCCTGACTTTATAGGCTTCCCGATTAGGGTTCCCTTTAGTCATTTTGTTGGCTTTCTAGGCTTTCCGAGTTGGGTTCCCTTTATGGCCAAATCTCCGGCTTTCTAGACTTCCCGAGTTGGATTCCCTTTATAATCAGTCACGGGTAGTAGAATTTGAGGTCGTCTCTGTTGAAGGTCCTTGGCAGTGGGTGCCCATTGAGTCTGGAAATCTTGTATGTACCCCGAGCTAACACAACGCTAACTCGATAGGGTCCTTCCGACTTGTCTGCGAGTTTTCCTCCAACTTGGTGAACTTCGAACTCGGCCCTTCTGAGCACCAAGTTCCTGTGTTCGAGGTGCCTTTTTCGCACTCCTTTGTTAAAGTATCGAGATACCTTTTGTTAGTAAGCTCGGACATTGGTCAATGTGGCTTCCCTTTTCTCTCCTATGAGGTCAAGCTCTTTCCTTATTAAGTACGGGTCCTTTCAGATAGGAAATCCATTACTCTTGGGCTTGGATGCTCGATCTCTACCGAGACCACCGCTTTCATCCCGAAGGCTAAGACATATGGGGATTCTCCTGCTAACCTTTTTGGGGTTGTTCTGTATGCCCATAGGGCTCCTGGGAGTTCCTCGACCCATCTTCCTTTCGCTTCGGTTAGACTTCTAGTCAAAGTCTTCTTTATTTCTTTGTTGACGGCCTCAATCTGGCTATTGGATTGTGGGTGTTGGACTGAGGCAAACCTTTGCAAGATACCATGCTTCGAACAGAACTCTGCGAAGCTTTTGCCTGTGACTGGGTTCTGTTGTCTGAGATCAGAACTCAAGGCACCCCGAACCGCAGACCACCGACCTCTAAATGAAGTCTGTTGTTGCTCGATCCGTTATCTTCGACACCACCTCGGTTTCGGCTCACTTCGTGAAGTATTCCACAACCACTATTACAAATTTTCTCTGTCCCTTCGCCTGGGGGAAAGAACCCAAGATGTATATTCCCCACTGCTCAAATGGCCACGGGGCTTCTATTGTAGTGAGCTCGAAGGCGGGGGCCTGGATGAGGTCGGTGGTTCGTTGACATTGGTCGCAGTGCTTCACCAGCTCGGCAAAGTCTGTGCGTAGTGTTGGCCAGTAGTACCCTTGCCTTAGGCATTTATGGGCTAGGGTTTGGCTTCCATGGTGGCTCCCGCAGTCTCCTCCGTGTAGCTCGGCCAGTATGCCCAAGTCTTCTTCTCTGGCCACGCACTTGAGAAAAGGGGAGGAGTACGCTCTCTTCTATATGCCGTCGCCCATCATTGCGAACTCGGGAGCCTTTCGTCTAACTTTGAGGGCAGTCTTCAAGTCCTCCATCCAAGATGTAAGCGCGTTGAAGATGTAAGCCCGGATGCCATCCATCCAAAATGGGTTTATGTCTAAGGGGAGAACCTCCATCCTCGGGGCTGGTTCTGACCTAGGGGCAGCAACAATCTCGGAGTACTACCTGAGCTTGCTTGGCTTTTGTCCTGTTTGAGCACAGCGACTGAGACGATCGACCATCATATTTGTCCCCTTGGGAATTCGCTGCACTTGCAGTGTAGAAAGTTCCCGAGCCAGTCTTTGAGCTGCTTCCCAGTATCCTTTTATGGCCTCCCCGATTTGATATAGGCCATTCATTTGTTCGGCCACGAGCTTAGAGTCGGTGTAGGCTTCGACTGCCGAGGCTCTCACGTGCCTGACTAGCTGAAGTCCTGAGATGAGGGCCTTGTATTCGGCCAAGTTGTTAGTGGCGGTGAACTGAAGTTCACTTGCACAAGGTAACTCCAATCCCGTGGGAGTGATCAAGAGTACCCCTGCTCCTGCCCCCCTTGCGTTTGATGATCCGTCAGTGTAGATCTTTCATGGCTTGTCTTCCTCAACTCGGTCTTCCTGAATTGGTGAGGTCAGGCCATCGGAAAATCGGCACTCCACTAGGAAGTCGGTTAATGCTTGTGCCTTGATTGCGGTTTTTGGCTTGCAACACAAATCATACTCGCTCAACTCGCCCGACCATTCGATTAATTTTTCCGATAGTTCAGGTTTGTATAAGACTTGTCTCAAAGGCTGGTCGGTTACTATTATAATGGGGTGTGCCTGAAAATAGGGACGAAGCTTCCTTGACGCACTTACTTGTGCTAGGGCCAGCTTTTCTATTTGGGGATACCTAGTCTCTGCATCATGTAACACTTTGCTTACAAAGTAGATTGGTATTTGTTTGCTCCCTTCCTGCTTGAGCAGGACTGTCGAGACGGCGTCGTCTGAGGCGACAAGGTATATCACCAGCTCTTCCCCGACCTACAATTTAGATAGGAGGGGCATTTCCCCAAGGTAACTTTTGAGTTCTTCGAAGGCCTTTTGGCAAGTCGAGGTTCATTCCAGCCCCGAGGTAGCTCCTTTGAGCACTTTGAAGAAGGGCAAAGTCCTTTCTGAGCGTCGGAAGATGAATCTCCCGAGTGCTGCTAGGTACCCTGTCAGCTTCTGGACTTCCTTTTTGGTGTTTGGGGGTTGCATGTCTAGGATGACTTGGACTTTTTCCGAGTTGGCCTCAATGCCCCGACTTGTGATCATATACCCTAGGAACTTTCCCGACTTTACTCCAAAGATGCACTTCGTCGGGTTGAGGCGTATGTTATAGTTCCTGAGGACCTGGAACGTCTTCCCCAAGTCAACAGTGTGGGTTGCCGACTTCAGGGACTTGGCCAGCATGTTGTCCACATAAACTTCCATCGTCTTTTCCAGCAGCGGCTTGAAGGTCGTATTTGCCAATCTTTGGTAGATAGCCCCGGCGTTCTTAAGTCCGAACGGCATGACCCTATAGCAGTAGGTCCCTTCCTCAGTGATGAAGAAAGTCTTGACCCTGTCTTCAGACACCATTTGGATGTGGTTGTAGCCAGAGAACGCGTCCATGAAAGACAAGAGCTCGTATTCGGAGGTGGCGTCCACTAGCTGGTCAATTCGGGATAGAGGGTAGCAGTCTTTCGGGGAAGCCTTGTTGAGATCGGTAAAATCGACGCATATTCTCCACTTCTCGTTTGCCTTCTTCACCATGACCATATTTACCAACCAATCAGGCTGCGAGACCTCCCTGATGAAGTCGGCGCCAAGAAGTTTGCTCACCACCTCGACAATGGCCTTATTTTTCTCGGGTGCGAAGCTTCTTTTCTTTTGTTTGACAGGTCAGACCTTAGGGTCAACCGAGAGTCGGTGCACTATGATGTTTGGATCGATCCCAGGCATGTCCTCGTGTCCCCAGGCGAAGACGTCCGAGTTGCTCCTTAGGAATTGGATCAACTCCCCTCAGGTCGGCTCCTTCAACTCGGCCCTAATACAAACAGTTCGGTCCATGTTCCCTTCCTCCATGGGGACGATATCCACTGCCTCCACCGGTTCTGGGCCCTCGACTCGGTCCTGGGGTCAAGATACAGAGGGAAGGTTTCCTATCCTATGTTCGTCTTTTGCTTGAATATGGCGTCATAGCAGCGTCGGGAATCCTTTTGGTTTCCCTTTATCTGGCCTTTCCCGTTTGGAGTCGGGAACTTGAGAATAAAGTAACATAGAGCTATGACTATCCTCAGGTCCACCCGGGTTGGTCTCCCTATTATCCCATTGTATGCCGAGGGGAGGTCTACCACCAGGAAGTCAGCAATTCCAGTCACTGTCATATTGGTTCCTTTATCCCCAAGGACTATCGGGAGATATACATACCCTTTAGGAAACACGGAGTTCCCAGTAGAGGGGTTTGAAAGGTTTCAGATCCTTGTCCTCCAGCCCCATCTTCTTGAACGCAGAGTAGTACAGGACATCGGCAGAGGAGCCACTGTCCACCAATATCATGTCCACGTCAAATTCCCCGATGTGGAGGGTCAAGACTAAAGGATCGTCATGAGGGAAAGTGATTCCTGGCCCGTCTTCATGGTAGAAACCGACTTCAGGATCTTACCCGTGCCTTTTGTTCTTGTGTCCCGAGCCCACGGAGATGCTAAGCTCGTACAGGATGGGACGGTGCACAAGCGGAGAAGGAACGAACCCTCCAGAGATAACGTTGATCCTTGGTCTTTGCTTTGGTCCGTCCTTCTTATGCGGTGGAGAGCGGGTCCTTTCTCGAGGTCTTTGTGACGACCTTTCTGGAGGTCGGGACTGATCCGCTACAAACCTTTTCAGGGCTCCCTTCCCGATCAACTCTTCTATAGCGTCCCTGAGGTGATAACAGTCTTCCGTATCGTACTCGTGATCTTTATGATAAAGGCAGTAGCAGGAGGGGTCTTGATTGCCTCCTTGGGAGCGTTGTTTTTCCGGGTCCGTCTGGAGGAGGTTCTCTTCCCGAGCCGCCATAACTACCTCGGCTCGGGGGGCATTGAGCGATGTATGCCAGAGATAGGTGGAACCCCTCTTCCCTTTCTTCTCCTTCTTCCCTTCCCGACCTGAGGAGGGCATCCTTTCTCCAAGTCGGGAATGGACGGAGCCTCGATCTCCCGAGTTGGACTCTTCCATCGTCAGGCCTCTGAAGCGGTCCTGGACGGCCATTTCGGCTTCTGCAGATACGTGTTCGCTGATTTTCGTCAGTAGGGTAGTGTACGTCCGGGGACGCTTCAGACTCAAGTAATATTTCAGGCTTTGATCCTCCAGTCCTCGGACCAGGACTCGACAGATGTCAGAGTCCTCCGCCTTCTCGATGTGCACGACCTCAGAGTTGAACCTCTGAACAAAGCTCCTCAAGCTTTCACCCGGTCTTTGCTTTACCTCATAGAGGTGTTCAGAGGTCAACCAGATCCTTCGACTGTTGATGAACTTGGTAGTGAACGTCTTAACCAGAACCTCGAACGATCCGATAGATCCCGAGTGGAGCCCATTGAACCACATCCGAGTTGCCCCCCTGAGCGAGGTCGGAAAGGCCTTGCAGATGATGTCATCCGACGCCCCGCACAGACTCATAGAGGTCGAGAAGGTCTGGATGTGATCGAAGGAGTCCCTTGTGCCGTTGTAAGTTTCCGTCGCAGGGATCTTGAACTTGTCATGCGAGACCTCCCTTTTGATGTTGGGAGTGAAGGGCATCTTCATCTTCAGTCTGACTTCATGCTTTTTGTCTCGAGGAGTCTCTTTGATTATTTTGAAGAGCTCCTCGACCTTTTCCTTCAGCTCCAGGGTGAGGTCCGAAGTTGCCTCTACCCTTTTCAATTCTTCTCGGGGACGGTTCCCGACCAACCTTGAGTTCAGGAGACTTCAGGTCCTCCGTAGGGGTGATTGAGTAGGAATGAGTGTGTGTGAACTCTCCCTGTCCTTCCTGCGGAGCCTTGTGTCGATTCTGGTGATGCCTAAGATCGCCTTAGGGTACCGTCCTATGTTGGTCCTGAAGAGGGGGGACCAACTCGGGCTGAACACTAGGTCTTTCCCCGACTTGAGATGGGGGCAATCTTTGGTTCAGCAAGTCGGTCATCGTTCTCATGATGGCCGTGGTGCGCTCCTCCATCTGAAGTCGGAGCTGGTTGAACATCTCAACGGTCACTGCTGTGCTTTCTCCAGATCTCGTCGCCTAATCCTCTCGGCCCAATTGAGGGGCGGAGATTCGGGATAGCCTTTGCTGGTCATCGATGCGGGCGTGTTGTATCTGATCTAGGATACTCTGGCGACTTCGCGTCATTGGACCTGGCCCCATGGTGGGCACCAAACTGTTTGTGCCGAAGTCGGGAATTATGGGCCCGACTTCGGAAGTTGGGCCTGAGCTTCTTGGGTCCAGGTTAGGGTCTACCGGATCAGTTGATTGGGACCTGGTTCAGATAAAGGAACCTACACGGACTAGAAACAACAAGCTCGGTTAGTCGGTCCAGAGGTGGGATCCTCGGGGACCGGCTCCGATGTCTAAGTCAGTATTTAACCGAAAACGATTGTAGTGATTGAAATAGCAGAATTTGGGTCCAAAGAGAACTTACCTTTATAGGTAATAAATGGGAATATTTATAGGATATTATTAATCCTTTGCATGATGGACACTTGTCACCAGCTTAGAAAGTGTGGGATTTGGCCATCCATGAGATGTCATTTGGCCTTCTTTAAGAGGCTCTTGACTTAATGGTGTTGGGTTATTGGGCCCTCAGCCAATAGGATCACTATATGTTTAGCACCAACAAAATGCATGTGACGTGACATCAATAAATGATGTTATGACTAACATTTCGGAATAACTTTAATCTAAAAAGAATGATCATGTCATACCTTTTTTCTTTTTTTTTTTTGTGGAATGATCATGTCATACCTTGTTATCAATAGGGTGTTCCAATAAGTAACATCAATGGAGCATCCTATGTGACATGACATCATTTCATACACACACATATATAGGGGAATAAAGAGTTGCAGTTACTACAGTAAAAAAAAATTACAGCCTCTCACTCATATTTTTTCAATTTAATTATTATCAAATTTTAAAACTTAAATTTTTTTAAGTGATATTTTTTTTAATTTTGATGAGAGAGCTGTAGCTTTATTAACTATAGTTATTTTAACCCCATAACCCCCAACC
>JAOVYX010015918.1:0-26249 GCA_035668315.1 Drosera spatulata | reverse complement strand
GACTGGCTATAAGTAGTTCACTGGCTCAGTATTGGTCTTCACTTTTTGTATCCACTGTTTTCCTGCTCGGCATCTGTGGGGTCTATATTGCTTCTGGTTTTCTGTGGCAACTACTTTCTGTTTTCTAGTGCATATGCTTGTTTGATACTCCGTATCATGTGTATAACAGTGTTCCGAATTGGTCCTGTCTTTGGCATTGATCAAGAATCTGTACAGGAACATGCTAACTTCAGCAGGGTAGTCTAGCAGCATGAACCAGAAGTTCTGCTTCTAGCATCTTAGCTTTGGAGGTTTTCTACCAGCAGGCTGGATCCATGAAGCACCCTTTTTTTATCGGCTTAATGCTTGACAGTACTTTTGACTGATTTTCTGATCGTTCTTGTCAGCATTTCTTGGGTGAGTCACAGAAAGGTAGATTTATGCAATGGAGATATATGCTTGTAGCTGCCTACTCTGACAATGCCGGTGATCAAGACTTTGGATTTCAAAGAAGACATGGAGTATCTAGCAAGGACCGGCACAAAACTTTGAAGACATGTACTTGATAAAGAAAACGAATCAATGAATCAATCAAGGGTGTATAGTATCCAATCAAGGGTGTAGTATCCAACAAAGGGAAGCCTTATCTTTCTAATACCTATGCGAAATCTGTGAGTTACTTGTTGCTCGCTTCCTACAAAATTACAGCAATGGAAAATCCCGATCCATGTTTTGTGGGTATGTGTGTGCATGATTTGTCTATGTGTGCAGCGGGCAAGCTGCGTTCTCCTACTTCACTGCAGAGCCGCTGACTGCCAAGGAAGCATCCCTGTGGTAGGATCAGCAAGATTTGCAATGACGAAGTCCCTCAGACGGGTGTCCCAAACCTCACAGAACCTCAAGTGCCAATTCGGGGGCTCAATGGCTTCTGTTCCCAGTCCAGGTGCCCTATCCCTTGACCCTTCATTTTGATTCTCTAGCCAGTCAGCTACATAGGTAGAAACCCTCCTATAGAACTTGGTTTTGAAACTCTCCCACACTTGGTACTTATAATGATTTATCAGGATCGTCCCCGGCGGCATATTCAGGTATCTGAATTCCTTTCTCAGTCTGAAGTGATGAACTGCATTGAGAAGGGTATCATCGAGGGCATCAGGACGTACGATAGACTTATGTCTCTCTGGGCTCTGAAGTCGGCAAGTGTAACCCGAAGTGACCCCCTGGACCGGAACTGAGGTCAACCCTGATGGACCGAAGCTGTAACAGGTAGTTCTCATCTCAGCAATGTTCGCAGCAGAAGATGTAAGGTTGGCCACGAGTTCCCGTAGGGAGTTTTGACCTGGATTGGCCATTGCATTATCGCCTCGATGCCTTGGAGGAGGGAAGTAGAAGAACTCATCAACATCAAAGAACGCAACCCAACTGCACTCATCCCTCGCTCTCAGAGCACAATGTGAGAATCCCGCTTCCTGAGACTTAATCCATGGCCATACATGCCTGGTAACATTATAGTTTTTCTCATCAAGCTCTTCGATCACATCTTTCAGGTCATCATCACTGTTATTGTCGTAGACGAACCATCGTTCTACTCCGATCCAAGCATGGTACATTATCCATTCCCTGATGGCAGAAGCTTGGTTCCACACCATGGTGCACGCACAAAGCTCGTACTTCCCATCTCCATCTCTCTTCCCTCCACTTGACCCCCTCCCTCTAATCTCGGCCACTGATGGTAATATCATTTGCTGCAGGTGACCTCTCCCGTGAATCCGAGTTCTCATACTGATCGTAACCTCGACTCTCTCAACCTTCCCAATGTTCATCCTCACATCCTCGGGCAATGCACACCTGACTACCTCCTGAGCAGCCGTGATTACCTTAGAGGTACGCACCTCGCTCTCACGCATGTCCATAGTTACCCATCGGAATCGACAAGTAAACTGATTCGGGTCGGATTCCCTGTCGGGTCTAAGATTCAATCCCTTCACAAACAATACAACCGATTCCTCCCCATCCATCACAGCCTCATAAGTCACCATATCCCACTTATCCACCCCTCCACCCCTATCGACACCCGCCGCTACATCGGCCCTTCGCCACCTCAGGCCAACAACCGCCGAGTAATTCCCGGCTGGCACGGGACACCGGACAATCCATCGGAACTCATCATACCCATCAGCCGACAAGGCGGGACGGACATCAAATTCCTTGTTCATTCTTCTATCCACATCGGATTCATTCAACTCCCGATGATATAAGCATTCAATATCTTCATTTCGATATCTATGCCTATCATTCATTTCCCTGTTCACACCCACAATCACAAGAACACAATACGGAAACAACACCCTTTTCTGTACTCTCAACTGGGGCAGTGTCGTCGAGGCGAGTCGGGTCGGGTTTCGGAACCCGACGAGCCCGACCTCTTGGATGTGGATATGGTGGGATAGGAAGAGGAGAAAAGGGAAGAAGGAGAAGCATAGAATAAGAGCTTTGACACAGGTGTTTGAGGAAGGTGAGATGAGGGTGGTGACCCGTTTTCTCTGTCGGGTATCCATATTTGGGATGTGGGTTGAAGAAAAACGGAGTATGATAGAGAGATTATTGAGAGACAGTTGAGGGTGGGAAGTGGTGGTGGTTATGGGTGGGTTGTGGGTAGTGCGTAGTGTAGATCTGGGGTCGGGGTCGGGTTGTTTTCTGGGGGAGTGTGTGAGTCGCCGGGTCAGAGAGAAAGAGAAAGGGAGAGGGAGAGAGCAATCCAGTAAGCGGAAGACGCGTTTGGTAACGAGGAGGAGTCATGGGGGAGTTGTCTAAAGTTTTACACTGATTTTTGAGTGCGTGGAAGTATTTATTTTTGGATTGGAATTAACGGAGAAAATCCCTGCTAATGCAGTAACTTTTTTTTTTTGGGTATGAATCAAGAAGTTTAGTTCTGAAAAAGATAAAAGAAATCTAATTATTTGTTGCAATGGAATGTCCAAATAGTTATTTTGAGGTAAAAATATCTGCTTAAAGAACCAGGAAAGAATTTTGTAAAAAAAGATGATTTTTGTCATTGGATCTCCTAGAGCAAATCCAACTATGAAGTTAAAATAGATGTATTTATTGATATGATTTGATATCAAAAAGTGATTTTGATATCAATTATATAACTTTCGTTCTAATATTTGATTGTATTTTTTAGAATGAAATGAAATCAATTCAAACTCAATTTTGTATTTATTGATAGATTAATCCAATTTAATTATAAATAATTGAAAGAATAAATAAAATGATAACGTGATAATTATAATTATATTTATATGTGATGTCAAATTTGGAACCAAGTTTAGTTGAGTTTTATTTTGACATCGTTTTTATCTTATGATGGGAGCCTTGTTTTTATAATTTGATATCAAAATATAAATATAGCTTCACATATAACTCATGTTAGACTTGCTTCGAGTGATAGATTCTCTCTTTCCATTTTTAAGTTGAGGACTGAATCATATTTCGTGGCAAGGAGTAAGGAATAGTTGACGGATGAGGTTTGTAATGGAAATATTGGAGTTTTGGTATTGTCCGAACCAGGGATACTATGGAGTTGAACAAATTATTTACAAAATTTTTATAGCCCATGAAGATTACGGTGCAAACATATTGAAAGAGATTTCATGATTTTCAACTTGAATAATCAGCGTTCAGATAAGGAAACCCAATGCATAAATTTCCACCAAGGACCTCTGCTAATTTGCTCTCATCTTGACCTTTGTCTTTTGTGTTTCTTCTGTCTTCGAATTTTAGATATACTAAGCAATATTCCATTATTCTCCATATGAGTATATCAAATAATCTCAAGTGCATCTTCTTATATCATATGCCCATCTCTCTATTGGCAATGTCTTCCCCTTTTCTTCAGTGTGTTCATTGCTCTACATCGCTTTCTGATCCTAATAAAAGATAAGCATCATCTTTGTGTCTCTTTTTTTGGCTAATGGTAGCTGATAAAGAAATGAGCGGGAAGCATCAATTCACGTGATTAGTTACGAAAATCTGTATCATGATTCGCTGTCATTCAGAGTGTTGTTCGAAAGCTATGTGGATGAAAGAGGAGATTCAATTGTTTGCTATCTGAAAACAATGAATGAAAGAAATACTCTCTTTATTTTATAATATAAAAAATATATTAATCCGATATATGAATTTATGTATGTTGAATTTCTATGAAATTTGATGGTAAAAAAATATTTTTTTGAGATTTACAGTAATAATTATAAGAGGAGATAATGAGTATATTATAACAGATGAGATTGACTTGATTTTTTTTATTAAAAAATTATTAAATAAGATATATTGTTTATATTTTAGAACGATCTAATTAGATAAGTGTTGTATATATTATAAAATAGAAAGAATAATGGAGAAGTACAAAATTATTAAGTTCATTGAAAGAGTCATTAATCAGTTAGTTTATCCAGAGAGTACTTTAATTCTCAGCCGTATGCCCATGAAAAGCTAGTTTGAGCTCATAATGTTGTTGTTTTTAATTCTAACAGTAGGTTAGATGCTGGTGGATAACTGGTAGCTTTGAGGTTTCTTTATAGGCTTTTTAGCATGTTATGCATCTGTTTCGGCTCTCCCATCACCTTGATAAAGAGTGTTCAATGCATTGTGGCTTAGTCTCCATAATGTAGATTTGAAGTTGTAGATTATTTCAAAATGTGACACGACGCAATTCTGCTTTGCTCTTAACATATTACTCATTATAATTTGAGGCCTGGAAGTTTACCTCACTATTTGAACTAGGTCCTCGACCTCACTATTTGTTCACTCACATTGTTCTGAAACTAGGATGAACTACCATGGGAAGCTCCGTGTTGCACCCCAATCTTTACCAACACATGTTGATCCAAAAACCTAAGAACTTGATTTCTTTTCGAAGGATCTCAAGTTATAATCCTATTTATGAAAAAAAAAAAAACAAATGTCCACAAAACGTTGTGCCCTTTGTGAGTGATGCTTTGTGCATCTTTCATGACTCGATTTTAAAATGAAAGCGCAAAGAGGTCCTCTCACATAAGAGCATTACAACATAGTCCTCTCAGTAATTTGCCCTTCCCACCCGAGTAAGAATAACATGCGCACAACAATGGAAAGTAATGTTACAACGGGTACAAAATAAAATGGAACATCTCTTCCTTCGACAACCTACAGCCATCCACGTAGCAACTATGCAGGATGAACATGATTCAAACGTCTAATGCTGAAAATCACACCAAAGTTTTTACCTCAATACTCAGAACAAGAAAATCCTATTTAACTTATTATCGCCATGTTCAATTCTAATTTCCCACCACCAGCAGTCAGACAAAAATGGGGTTTGAGAGAGCAAACCTGTCTCATCACCTTAAAATTACACATTCGAGGTCTTGCCATTTGCCAAATTTACTTGGCGTCCGAAGAATATACAGGAATATTAAGGAACTACTGGACCTGCCATCAAATCTGAGCACCCCGAGAACTTCTGCAGCAGCTGCAGCGTAGATTCTTGAGAAAGAATGGCAAGAGACTGATTGATTGTTGCAACAAGATCCAACTTATCAGATAGAAACCGATACCAACGTGATGAGGGAAAAAGACTGGATGCAATCACAAAAAATAATCGGGGGTCTTGCGAGTTGTGTCGGGCTCAATCTGCCTTGGTGCTGGATCAAATTGTAGGAAGTTCTGTTCCATGTTCTCCCCTATCTCGAGTATAGCAGCCATGTTTCCGCAGCGGTAGCAATAATTTGGAGCGCTAAATACGGTCACAACATTCTTCTCCTGTAATTTTAAAAAAGGAGACAGGGATTCTTATGGTAGAAGCCGATGAAACAAGATGGAGTATGAACTGGAAGATGATCATTTTACAAACCTGGCACCAATTGTAACCTTCCATTACTAGCTGGTGAGCTCTTGAAATAAGACTGAGCCCGTTGGTGTGGTTGAACTGAGTAGCTATATCCTGTCCGAATGTGTAGCCAGCGCCTCTAGGAGATATTCCCCAACCACATCGATCATCGGGGTCAGACCACAAGAGATCGCACATGGGTCCTTCGTGTGGCACCTGTTCCATGGATCCAGAATACACAAGAAGCAGAACAGCACAGAACTCATATTCAGAGGCACAACTGCTACATAGAAAACATAATGGAAAACCACATAGGAAATCAATCCTACCTCCTGTGTGCGATCCAAAGCTCGGATATTGTCCAATGTATCCAAAGACGGGGAAAGCCCTCCGTGCAAGCAGAACACCTGAAGTCTAAGGATATAAATCCATCTCCAAAGAGAAAAATATAAGGTAGAAAAAGGTATGCACAACATAAACCTGACTCTCAATGAGTGCTGTGAGAGGCAAATAATCAAAGAGGTCAGTAAAATGCTTCCAGACATTGGCATTGCCATATTTTCTCAAACACTCATCGTAAAATCCATACCTGCATAAGCACAAAAGATATATAAGAACATCTTGAATAACCATAATGGTAAAACAGGAAAATCACGAATATGATATGACACCAAGCTTGATATTGTTTGCAGGAGAAAAGAACTTATCTTTATCCCTACCTTAATCCTTAATAAAATACAAATAAGTAATCACCGCGTAGCAAGTAAAAATGGAGCAATGCTGGCAAGTAGTTATGTACTATCTCCGTTCCATAATTATTGCAACGTTTCTCTCTTCATACAATATTTAACACATAATTTGACGAGCTTCGTTACTCATCCAAACGATACGATTTAAATTTTTTATTGGTACACGGTTATAATACGTAACGTCTACTATCATTAATGTTCCACAATATTTTCTCAAAAAATAACGTTTGATCGTTCCGCAACATCGGTCAAACCTTCTATCGTCATGCGTCTCCAATCAAAATAGTGCAATTTTTTGGGACGGAGGGAGTAATATTTAGAATCTTGTTCCAACAGCAGGGTGAAGGAAACCGGCACAATCCCTAAACTTAGTCCCGGTAATAACTAAATTTTATAACAGGAGAAGGGAACACCTGCATTGATTACATGAAAACATTCACCTTGCAAGCTTGCAGTCCTAATAGCAACTGTATTCTCATCGGATATAAAACACCAAGTTTGCATGAAAAGAGAATGGCGAATCCAATGTCGAAAGTTTTAGAGAGTCAGCCATGGGAATGAATAAAGCATTGACCATCACAAATCAACAGGCAAATCTTAAGAGCAGAGGGGTCGTCAATACACAATACACAAGCTCGATTGTCAAGTATTCAACTAGCATCACTTTTAGCTGAATCAGGTAGGTATCACAAACTTGAAATAAATTATTTTGGTCAAAATCTGTTACTGGTACTTCTAAAACCCTGGAAACAAACCACTAAAGGAAGCTGGGAGTAAAAGAATGTGGCAGCAACCTAATAAAAATAAAATGGAGTAACATGTACTTCCTTCGTCCCAAAACATACAACACTTTCGATGTCCCACAAAAGATGCAACACTTTCATATTTAAAAACTCTTTTCTACAAAACTATCAAAACACATACTTTTTACTTTATATCACATCAATTCATCCCATTATTTTATCTCCACTTTTTTTTTCTCACTCCTCTCTCTCACAAAACTTGAAGAACACCATACTGGTCAATTTGTTGCATGTTTTATGGGCATGTTTTATGGGATGGAGGGAGTAATGGAATTGGCTAAAGGGGTGCAGAGGGTAGGAATTCTTGGAAAGGCTGAGAGGTTATGGACTTCTGTTTTAAAGCAAGAAAAACTAAAATCTTACACTTGAGTTATTTGCCGACTCTCATGGTTCCCTCTGAGGATAGTAATTCTGTCTCTATAACGAACTTTAAGGGCCACCAAAAGTGTTACAGTTTCAACTGAATAGTAACCACGATCTGCAAAACCAAAAATAAGACAACGGTCATTAAAAGTAAAAAAAATAAATGTTTTGAGCTGAACTACTCCCTCTAGTCTAGGATGAAGCTTGAGTTAGTACAGTCAAAGACGAAAAGGATGGAGAAAAAGGATTAATACTGACCAAAGCCTAAAGCGAATTAAGATATATAAAGACTTAATGGAAAAAGATTAAAAATTATGTCCATTGCTATAACACCACTAGAATTTCAACAGATCATGAACATTAGGAACTAAAGTCGGAAGCATAACCCATCAGGATATGATTATCAAGCTCGACATGATGATAGTAGCCTTGTCTATGGCCAGATACATACAGATAAATAAAAAGATACTGCTACCAGAATAGAACAAATACTTACATATGCTGCATCAGTGACTTCATCAAACAAAATACAACTGCCAATTTCTATGTCAATTAGGTTCCATAACGAAGTTATGTCTGATGCCATCTGTCTGAAAAATTATTTTCAAGATAATACTTTGGGGACGCTGCCACTAATAAAAGGAGGCAGTCTTTTTCACTCGTCCAAATTCATATCGGATGCAGGCAAAATAAAAAAAAAAAACAGTTCCAATATAATTGCATCGGAAAAGGTATATCCTCACTTCATTCACTGTTTAGACCCTCTCCAACAAATAAATAAAACTAACATTTATTGACTGCTTAGTAAGTCAGTAGCATTTGACCGGACCAACACAAAAGTTTTTCCCATTGAGCTAACTTGGTATCATTTAAATATCTCTCATACTATCACTCATGTAGCTTTTCCATGCACCGCCACATGCATCTAGATGCCCTTAAATTTCCAAGACAAGATAAGCAACCAGTTAACATTTGTTGCTGAAAGAGATCAAAATATCTTTGTTATCTTGAGTCCTAACCTTAAGTTAGCACTGCGAAACCTACCAAACCAATGGCTCAAATTCCCTTTTTTGGAACAGCCATCATAACTTAAAGATGAACTTGAAACAGTGCCCTAAAAAACCAAAAGTTTTTGGTCCAGATATTTCCTTGGTCCTATACAGAAGCAACATTGAAATCATATGTATCAATTCCTCTGGACAGCACCTTGGCTCCATATCCATCTTTCCTTTGTGGACTCTCATAGTAAAGCAGTGAAGGAAGCATGTCTCCAATATAACTTACTCTCTGTCTAAGCCTCCAAGGATAACCATATGTTGCAACACATTTTGATTCACTAAATTACTTGCATGTGGTAAAGAACCAGCATCTCATCTGAAGCACTTGAGAAGTATGTTCACCACCAAATTAGCCAGCTATATTGTCTCCACAACAAAGGCATGTCCTCGCCTTTTCCTCTCTTGAACTACGGATGGAATCCCTTTCTACAATATACCCACTGTCAATGCAGATATCTAGAGATACATTTGTATGCTACCCAAAACATAGAATGGCATACCTCTGAATCGTAACTTAAATTGGAGCACAAAAGTTCCCACCTCAATCATGGCGATTTTAAATAATTTACTCTAACAGAATGCAAGGTTCCAAAATCCAAATGCAACAAGTAACATCAACTATTCAAATTTCTCTTTAGAAACCACAATTTACCTCGTTCTCGAACTCGCACAAGGGATTTTACAACCAGAAAACCATGATTCAAACATTTTTTTAAAGGGACACCCGAACTAAACCAGGTTGCACCCAATAACCTGCAAACCGAAGGGTCATTTAATAGCACAACAAGCGGTCAACCTACATAGACTCTACATAATGATAGCTTAAGCGCTCATAAAATTGGATCTCATGACATCAATAATCACACTACTAGCATTCTTAAGGCAAGGCTTTGAAGATTAATTCAAACATATCAGCAATCAACATTGCCACTCCATTCTTCCCTCCAACATCGCATATTTATCACACGAATCGAGATTACGAGGCCGAAAACTGACCTACATAATCGCCCATGAACAGATAATTAGTATCGGGCGCATTCCCTCCGATCCTAAACAACTCAATCAGATCATAAAACTGTCCGTGAATATCCCCACAAACCGTCACCGGACACTTGACCGGCTGCACGTTCCATTCCTCGACGAGGATCGCCCTCGCCTGATCACACAGCGCCTTCACCTCTCCCTCCGACAACGCCTTGCACTCCATCAACTGCTCGATCTGCCGATCCAGATCCGCGTGCGACGGCATCGCTTCACCCCCTCGCAAATCGCACCTCGAATCTCTCACACACCACAGATCCGATCAGAATCGAACGAATCCTCGCCTCTAGATCCGGTTTCCTCGATCGATGGATGAAAAGCTAGGGTTAGGGTTTCGATTTGGGGATTAATGGAGATGATGTTGTGGTGGTGGAGATTGGTGGCGGCGGCGGCGATCGAGTTGCGCCATTGATGGAGGAAACGAGAGGAGAGGAGAAGAGATGTACGGATTTTCTCTCTCTAGAATGAAGGGGTGATTTGTGATCAGTGAATTTTGTGATGTGGTGTTTCTCTCTCTAGAAAAGTAAGAGGGGGAGAGGATCGGGTGAGAAATGAGATGTGGGGCCGTTGTGTTTGGCGAAATGAGATTTGAAGACCATGAATTTAGATTGTTTTTAATATTAACTTTTAATGATTTTTTTTTCGAAAAGATGCAAAAGTAATGAAATAGGGAGAATAATATGTTGACGGTTGAAATTCATAATGTATTTGTGAAAAAATGACATATGATCATACATGTGATCTGAGTTAGTAAAATATATATTCACAAAATGCTCGAGTAAAATTGTTATAAATATATTCAAATTAAGAAAATATTATACAAAAAAAATATTTTTTTTAATATTTTTTTTTCATCCCATAATTTTTATAACAGTTTGATTTTCATACCTATCGATATAAATTTGATCTATATTACGGAAGGATCAAACATTAGTTTTCGTAAATTTGAAACAGTTTAAATTTTATACTTCAATTCTAAAACAGTGATATAATTTTTTTACGTCGACGAATAACGAAATTCCTAAAAAATCAGAGAGTACTTCCTCCGTCTAATAATAATGACAGCATATACATATTTTGTATTATTTTATATATAGGAATATAACTCTCATTTCTATATCAAATCACGTCGAATAGTCCCACAATATATATTGCGTTGAAGTACGTAACTTATACAAATATTAATATTTCACGATAAATTTATAAAAAAAAATACATTTGATCGTTATTATATATATGTTAAATTTTATATCAATATATATATATCAGATATAAATATTGAAATTATTTTAAGACGAAGTGAATATAAGATTATTGATTTCATGCAATATGTAATCAGACCAGAGATTTTTCTTTTTCTCCTGTTATATTTCATATTTTCAGAAGTTTCCAAAGGTTGAAATTGACCTTGGTCGCCATTCCACTAGTACGGTATACTGCAAAAATCCTCCTTCGAAAACCGCAACACCAACATCGTCTCCGCCTCATTCACCCCCCTCTCTCAACTCTCTCCTCTCGTCTTCTACATTTCCGCTGTGAATCTCATCTTCATCGATCTCCATTGCCATCTCGCTCCGAGTTCATCCTTTTCTTCTCAACTCCGTTCTCGCTTTTTTATATCGTAATCTGATCAAACCATTCATCATTTCTTGTTATTCCTTGGATGTACAACTAGGGTTTATATTTCTCGTGGTTTAATTCGTGATGATCGATGAAGAACTCGGGGTCGATTGTTTTCATGTGCGGTTGTTTTTGTATGGTTGTTATCTTTTGAGGTGGTGGTTGTTGTTTTATTGAGAGGGGTTGAGTTTGTTGTGTTTTGTTTTGTTTTTCAATGTTGATTGTTGCTTTGAGTGTTGGTTGCGAGTTTTTTAGGGTTTGGGTTTGGTTGATGTAGGAGTGGGAGTGGGAGGGTGGGTTGCGAGTTTTGTCGAGTTAGGGTGGGTTGAGCGGTTGGTTGTTTAGTTGGTGATGTAGCTTCGTTTTGGGGACAAGAATCGAGATTGGTGATGTTCCAGCTGAGGTCTGTTGCAATGTGAACTTGGTTTTTTAGTTGGTAATATAATGTTGGTGATCGTAATTGGAAGTTTTGATGTTCGTGATGCCCTGTTCGACATGTTGAAATTTAGGGTGGCTTCTTTGTTCATATTCATGCTTCAGTAGAAAAGTTTTGTCCAATTTTTGAGTGTTAATAATATTAAGTTTGTGATGTCACTTCATTTTCATGGCATTTTGTCATCTCCTTAGATAACTCTTTGATCCTTGTCTGGTCTGTTGTTGCTAAATTCATAATCGTTTTTTTTTTTTTTTGACTCTCATGTATGACTCAAGTTTATGAGCAAGAGCGGCATTTCAGTAATTTATCTAACTGCAACTTTCTATTAATCATGCTAGCATCATTGTCATCTTCACAAGTTGTAAAACGTTGGAGTCATGGCTGGAGCTTTAGTTCAAATGCGTGCTGTCCCAGCTTCATTCGCTACACAGAGAAATGGCAGATAGGAAAGAACTTCAAGTGGGCAAAGATCTTTTATTGTGATGGCTTCCCTTAAGGTCCCTGCTGTTACATTAAGATGCTACTCAAGCTTGCGGCCGGTTAATGATTTTGGTTTTCTAGGAGTTCCTAAGCGAGATTTTTACTCTACAATGATGGCCACCACCTGTGTTCACAAAGAAAAGGACCGCAAAGGTGTGGTCCGAGCTATGTTTGAGAAGTTCACTGATAAAGCTATCAAAGTTGTGCTGCTTGCCCAAGAGGAGTCAAGGCGTCTCTGCCATAACTATCTCGGCAAAGAACAGATTCTATTGGGTATTATTGGTGAAGGCACCGGAATCGGTGCCAAGGTTCTAAAGTCCATTGGTATCAATCTGAAAGATGCACGCATTGAAGTCGAGAAAATAATTGGCAGAGGAAATGGATTTGTAGACGTTGAAATCCCCTTCACACCACCTGCTAAGCATGTCTTAGAGCTCTCGTTGGAGGAGCACGCCATCTTGGTATTTGAATTCTCACTTGCATCTTGTTATGAAAGCCAAAATTTAATCATTATTTTCTGTAGTACTTCTTCTGTTCTTTTCATGTCGATTCCAAGTAGAGTAAAGTCCCTTGATGTGGCTGACAAGATACTAGCATTGGTCTGCACAGTAGGTGAAGACCACAAAATTTATCTTGCAGTGATGAATCTCAATTCTCATGTTCTCATAAACTCTTGGTCTCGCTGACTCGTAAGGATGCACTCTCATGGGAATCAGCTTGAATATACTGTATTCTTCTCGCAATCTGATTGTATTTCATGTGTGGTGTTGCACATCAACAGCAACCAAGCTCTGTTATTAATCATGGAACACATGCAAATAATACCATAGCTTCTTTCATTAGGAATGGAAGGGGATTGTCTGTTGCAGATAATGTGCTTGTTTAGTTGTTTTGTGATAACATGGTTTGTTTCGTTGGCATTAATTTTTCAGCTTTCTTGTTTTATACCTCCAAGCTGAAATGGGCTGATGGAGACCAACTTTCCTTTGCAGGTGCTAACTACATTGGAAGCGAACACTTGCTTCTGGGATTGCTTCGGGAGGGTGAAGGCGTTACTGCTCGTGTTCTTGAGAACTTAGGCGCTGATCCTAGCAACATCCGTTCACAGGTAGGAGCATATGTTTTTTCTCATCTGTACTTTGTATTGTACAGCGCTCGTTTTTGCCTTTCGATTTTTGACAACCTTCGAATAATAGGTTATAAGGATGGTAGCCAAGAATACAGAAGCTGTTGGTGCTTTTGTCGGAGGAAGCAGTCCTAGCAGCAAGTTGCCAACTCTTGAAGAATATGGAATGAGCTTGACATGTTAGCAGAACAGGTGTCATCTAAATATGGGTGTTTTATTTTTCTTATACTGTTTGTAGCTCATGGCATTGGCATGTGGGGGCTACAGCAGCGCCGAATCTAATTGATCATTATTTATTGGAAGGGTAAATTGGATCCTGCGGTAGGAAGGGAGGAGCAAATTGCGCAAGTAACCCAAATCCTTGGTCGACGCACAAAAAATAATCCATGTCTCATCGGAGAACCAGGAGTTGGTAAAACTGCAGTTGCAGAAGGCCTTGCTCAACGCATTGTTAGTGGTGATGTTCCTGAAACATTAGAGGCGAAGAAGGTATTCAGCCTGTAGAAACCAAAGATTACTGCTCTTATTTGCCTGACTTCTTTGGTTTGAATATAACATTAGCATGATAAATTACTTGCTCAACTCTACCTATGGAATCTTAACGATCCAAGTTAATGCTCACCTCAGTGATGAATGGAACTCTAAGGGGAATGCACGTGTGAGAACCAAACTTACGTCAATTGTATGCAAACATTAGCGTCACTACGATCTCATTGATGTTCTAACGAATGTGATATTTTTTTCTTTTTATGAAACTTGAGTATCCCTGAACTCTTGTGAGTTATGTATTTGTCTTGTTTCTGTTCTCTATTTGCAGGTTATATCTCTTGATATGGGTCGCCTTCTTGCGGGTACAAAATACCGTGGAGATTTTGAGGAAAGGATTAAGAAGCTGATGGAGGAGGTTAGACAGAGTAAAGAAATCATTCTGTTTATTGATGAAGTTCATACCTTGGTCGGAGCAGGAGGCGCAGAGGGTGCAATAGATGCAGCAAACATACTGAAACCGGCCCTTGCAAGGGGTGAGCTTCAGGTATTTTGCTTTTATTGTTTGGTTGGGCATGTGCTATCGTGAATTCCTAAAGATCCTTATTCCTATTATTTGAAGATGGTGGGCGCAACCTCAAGATTTTCATCTACAGATAGAGCTAAATACCATTGGTGAAGACAGTTGGATGTATGTCATGATGCAGTTTGGCATATCATTCTCGTCAAATTTCATCTTCACTAGTTTTGATTTACTTTAGAATTATGAAGAAAATTTAGGGATCCAAAAAATGAAATGTTCCAAGAAAGCAATTGTATATGTACTTTTTCTGCATGTTGATATTTACGGGTATATCACGTGTATATCTTGGTCTGCGACATGGTACTCAAGGGATGAGGTGGTGGCAGTCATCCCCTTTTCTTTAATTTCATCCCTTGCAAGTTTTACATAAGATGTAATTTTGTGCAACGAATAGAATTTTTATTTTATTTTATTTTAATACTGAATTCGCTCTTCCAATTTGCTAGTGCATTGGGGCTACAACACTCGATGAATACAGAAGACACATTGAGAAAGACCCAACGCTGGAGAGAAGATTTCAATGCGTGAGATTGCCAGAACCTACCATTGCTGAAAGTATACAAATCTTAAGAGGTCTTTGAGAGCGATATGAGATACACCACAAGCTTCGATATACAGATGAAGCCCTGATTGCTGCAGCCGAACTCTCCCACCGCCATATTTGGTATGTATTCTGCTTTTTGTTCTGATTGAAAGCCAGTGGTGATTTTGAATGCATGCTAACTAAAACATGTTCTTCAATTTTAACTTTGTCAGTTGACACAATCAACACATTTTCGCTGTAGTCATTTGAGGAGCGTTATGGTCATTTGACATGTTCATGTCTGATGGAAAGCATTTTACAGTGTAAGCCTATGTACCGGATTACCTCGCCCACGTCTTGCTGTCAATGGGACTGTTTGTTACGGGTCTTTGAGTCACAACACTGCATATAGCACTTCTATTTCACATCCTCAATGCCTTCTGTTGCATTAGTGTAAATTGCATATTATTGGTATTGTTACATGCGGCTTAATCAAATTATTTGCTTGTGCTGGATGCCTTCATTGTACAGTGATCGCTTTTTGCCTGACAAAGCAATTGACGTGATTGATGAAGCTGGCTCTCGTGTTTGATTCGACTATGCGCGGGTAGGATCCTTTCTTCTCTTCATGCTTTCATGCATCTTCTCCCTCCAACCCATCTGAGGTAGTCTGAAGACGAGGTCTGTGTTCAGTCCCTGCAGGTTCCAGAGGAAGCTGGAGAACTACAGAATGAACTTAGGCATCTGACGGAACAGAAGAAAGAAGCTATCTTTAGCCAAGAATTGAGAAGGCAAGTGAATGCTTCGTCTTCCTTATTGTTGTTATATGCATGTGCTTATGTTTTTTGCTTTCCTGTACTTCCTTATTTGGCATCCATTTTTCAAGAACTGATGAACTTGTCCACTTCTGACTTGTGAGATACAGTATATGCTAACAGATAGCTCTTACTTTTATTTACAGCATTTGCTGCTTTAGTCTTTAAGAGTTTTGGAATTGCAGGGACTGTATTTCTTTCTGGAGAATACGATATTCACATCAATACTTTGATGTTAAATAACCTGGACTAATATTTACGTTAAGCTACCACCCTTAACAGCATTTTGCGTCATGTCCCTCTTGGTGATGTGGAGTATGGACTCATTTTTCAGCTGTCTATTGACAAACAGTTGGTTCTTTTCTGGAGTAGTTTCTTTCTAGCTAACCATGTATGCCATATTGGCTAGGCTTCTAAGCTGCGTGGTCGGGAAATTGACTTGAAGACACAACTCTCAACCCTCATAGAAAAAAACAAGGAAATGAGCAAGGCAAAGACTGAGGTTGCTGATGGCGGTCCAGTTGTAACAAAAGCGGACATTCAACAAGTCGTTTCTGCTTGGACTGGTGTCCCTGTCGTGGAAGTGTCGGCAAAGGAATCCGAGCGTCTCCTGAATCTGGAAGACACTCTGCACAAGAGAATCGTTGGTCAAGATGAAGCTGTGGTGGCGATTTGCCGGGCTGTCCGCCGAGCCCGTGTTGGCCTCAAGGATCCTAACCGTCGGATCGCCAGCTTCATCTTTTCGGGTCCCACCGGCGTAGGGAAGTCCGAACTGACGAAAGCTCTAGCAGCATGCTATTTTGGTTCAGAAGAAGCAATGATCCGGCTTGATATGAGTGAGTTCATGGAGGGACATACCGTGTCTAAGCTTATTGGTTCTTCTCCAGGATATGTTGGTTACAGCGAGGGTGGCCAGCTTACAGAGGCTATCAGGCGGCGGGCGCACACTGTAGTTCTATTTGACGAAATCGAGAAGGCACACCCTGATGTCTTCAATCTGATGCTTCAGATCCTTGAGGACGGGAGGTTGACGGATGGCAAAGGCAAAACAGTGGACTTCAAGAACACACTCCTCATCATGACATCCAATGTAGGCAGCAGTGTAATCCAGAAGGATCGTGGTCGTCGCAAGTACGGGTTTGACTTCGATTGGGATGATGAAGATAACGAGGACACAAGATATGTTCAAATCAAAGGCCTTGTGATGGAGGAAATGAAGAAGTTTTTCAAGCCTGAGTTCTTGAACAGGTTGGATGACACGATCGTTTTCCGGCAGCTCACCCTGGACGAGATAAAAAAAATCAGCTCAATAATGCTGAAGGAAGTGTCCCGGAGGCTGAAGACGAAAGGGATTGAATCGCTTCGCGCAACTGAGAGTTTCATGAATTTGGTTGCGAAGGAAGGCTATGAACCTGCATACGGAGCAAGACCCCTTAGAAGGGTGATAATGAAGTTACTGGAGGATGCCATGGCAGAGAAGATGCTTGCTGGGGAAATCAAAGAGGGAGATTCGGTCATTGTGGATGCCGACGAGGACGGAAAAGTTGTCTTTCTGAATAGCAAAAACGAGACCCCTCTCCCAACTCCCTCAGAGTCCTCAACGCCAAGTGATACTGAGCATTGATCTCTTCTTCCAGTGGCAGGATGCCCCATCATCTCGATACCAGACGATTTAGAATTGCAATTTTGTGCCATGGCATCGGTAGTTAGTTATAATCCTGTCAGTTGCAGGTCTTTCCGTGCTTAGATCGATACGAACATGATACCATTGGCTTTTTGCGTATAGATTGTTACTTACAGATTCATCTATAGAGCATTAGGAAAACTTGGCAGGGTAGCCTCTCTATGCTGTTAACTTTGTCGCCTCTTTGATTGAGATTGATTTGTCAAACGATTGCATTAAGGTGTACTGGATTTCTGGTATGATTCAAAAGTAGTCGTAGTAACTATTAGATGGCTGATGGCTCTGGCAGGTGTCAACCGGAGTGGATGCTGCGCAGCAATCTTAATCCCGATGAAGGGCTATCTTGCTTCAGCTCCTGCCATATTCTTGACACATTATTGTTTTGTGGTTTTAATAGTGTTTTTCATTGAACTGATAAACAAAGGACACAGAGGTGGCTGCGAATATGATGTAGCTTTGTACCAAGAAAGCTAGAATATCACAATCCGGTCTCATAGAAGTGATACGCGAAAAAATTTGTGTTTTGTAGATTAAGAGATATCAATGATTAGTTTTGTTTTTCTAGAAAAATTGAATTGTACCTTATCGCATTTTCTTAATATCTGAAAATAGTTCATGCTGTAATACAACAGTCAATTTACTGGTCTTGATTGTACAAGTGATTGATTCCTGGTCTTGATTGTACAAGTGATTGATTCTAAAAGATACAAAATTAATTACATCTTTAAATTCATTCTATTATATTATAAGAACTAGTTATAACAATTAATTGATCATATTTGACCATTATTGCTGCACCAAAAATAAATTGTCTTGAAATATCGAACTATAAAATTGATTCTTTATCATTGCAGATATAAATTATCAACTCCTGAATGCTGTTTCGGTTAAAGCGTTGAGGTTTTACTGAAGGTTGGACATTTCGCCAGGAACTCTAAATTGAGTTCAGGTTGCCTGAACATGATGCACGAGTTCATTACGTGATCTAAGGGATCACAACATTACTTGCCATATAGTATGTATGGGTATGGTTACTTGCCATAGACATGCCATTTACTATATACGGAATAAGTTCCAAACCAAACAGCAAATGTATTACAACGAGATGAACGTCATTAATTTTACTCCTAGGATTAATAAAATATCAAAACCTTGGTCATCTCAAAATCAAGATGATCTCTATTTTGTAAAAATCATCCTTTATATTCTCTCTCATTCAAATTATAATATTTTTTTATTTATCATTTTTTTTATATAAAATTATCTCTATTTTATCATATCTATTCATTTCATCTATCATTTTTTTTCCTAACTACTTTTTCTTTCTCATTCTCATAGAGAACAAATCTATCTATATTTTTAAATCTATCTTGTAATTTTTTTACCTCGGATGAGGAAGTATTTGATAAAGAAGATGCCAATTCCTTCATTTTCTTCATCCACATTTTCATCATACAAACATTTCATCATGAACACACTCCAACTCCAACTCCAACTGAATCTCCATCTCATCCAAATCCTGACCCTAATCCTAATCTCATTTCCCACTAATCCCACCTCACTAATGTCAGCTCAACCAAACCCTAGAAATCCACACCACCAATCACTTTCATCCCTCAAATCCCAGTCACTCCACCTCTCAAATGCTCCGGCCACGGTGCAATGGATGCGGAGCATTCGCAGAGAGATCCACCGAAACCCGGAGCTCGCGTTCGAGGAATTCAACACCAGCGCTCTCATCAGACGCGAGCTCGACCGGCTCGGAATTCAGTACCGGTGGCCGGTGGCGGGGACCGGCGTGGTGGGGATGATCGGGTCCGGGGAGTCGCCCGTGGTGGCGCTGAGAGCTGATATGGATGCGTTGCCGATTCAGGTTTGGGAGCGGTTGTTGGATCGATGATTGTGGTTGATTGATTGTTGAATTGTGTTTTGAGAATGTGCATTGGAGGAATAATGAGAATGCCAAGTGTGGATTGGATTTTGAGTGTGTAGCTTTGGTGATCTAGCGAGTATGCTTGCAGGATAGGAGAATCGCACGGTCCAGGAATTGTGATCGAGAATCGGGATATGATGAATGGTGTTTATCGTTGAAGTGTGTGTGAGGACGAATGAGGACTATTGTGGTAAGAGATGAACACAGAGACACCAATTTTACGTGGAAAACCCAAAAGGAAAGACTATGGTTTTGACTAGTAAGTGGATTGGGATTCCATCTTAGGATGCGTGATGGTCGATCTTGGATAGTCGTTGGATCGATGTCTAAACTAAGCTCTTCATACTTGTGTTTACAGTTCTATGCTACTCTTTATGGTTTATACTAGACTGTGAACACACCTAAGTAATGAGATGTTTTTATCATGCACGGCGGTGCACCTATTTGTGAAAACTAGTTACATGTATGAAGGCACGGATGACAATGAGAAACATGTGGCATAATTCATGAACTGAAAACAAGAAACACGTTCCCGAAGTCACTTACCTGCATATATTCACGATCTTGAAACTGCATCTATACTCTAATTCCACAAATAGAAAGTCTAATTTGGTAGATTTGAGGTGAACAGCTGACTCACTTTTTTCAAGTGACTTCAGATACTATGTGGTCAGTGGATCTGTTATCGCTTTCTACTCATACCTTGATATGGTTCTTAGATCGGGCATTTAAATGTTGTATGAGCAGGAAATGGTAGAGTGGGAGCACAAAAGCCAAGTAGATGGCAAAATGCATGCTTGTGGTCATGATGCACACACTGCCATGCTTCTCGGTGCTGCAAAGATTTTACAGGAACTTAGGAATGAATTGCAGGTACTTCTGGTTTTATTTAACTAATAAATTGTGGTCAACTGCTTATATTTTCTGTATTGCTGATACCAAATGTGTACAAAAGTAGGGAACGGTTCTTCTTATTTTCCAACCGGCCGAGGAAAGAGGAGTTGGGGCAAAGACTATGATCGAGGAAGGAGTCCTAGAAGAGGTAAATGCTATCTTCGGGTTGCATATTGTTCAACAATATCCATTTGGAGTCGTCGCATCACGTCCTGGAGAGTTTCTTGCTGGCTGTGGAAGCTTCAAAGCGAAAATAATCGAGAACAAGAATCATCATGCCCTTGCAGAACATAGTGAGTTTATGCAAGGATCGGACGATCCAGTTTTAGCAGCTGCAACAGCGATAATAAGCCTGCAGAATATTATTTCGAGAGAGGTGGATCCATTTGCTCCTCAGGTACTGTCTTGTGTATGCACTGATGCGCACCCTTTGCTCCTCTGCGTATCACTACTTGAAGCATTGGCTTCAGGCAGATCCTGATCTCCCATTCCCATATATAAATCCCAAGCACCACCTAGGCCACTTCCAACTGCCAGAGTATATTTTTGGACAAAATTTGGATGGTGGTTCAACCACCAAGGCCTAGGCGCACTCTTTGGCTGATTTTTTTTTTCTAAGTTGATATTTTCTCTCCCTTACCTCATCTTGTCGGAAAATCCAGGTTATTACAGTTGGAAAAGTTGAAGCAGGGAACGGAATAGTTGAACTTTCTGGGACATATAGAGCTTTCAGTAAGGAGAGCTTTAATGCCCTTGGCCCAAGAATTGAGGAGGTACATTTCTGCTTTAACATCTGTTACCTGTTTACTGTAGACCGAAACCGTTGTATGATAAGGGTGAAATTTATGTTGGTTCGTCGCAGGTTATACGAAAGCAAGCAGCAGTGTATCAATGTAGTGCAGAGTTCGATTCATTTGGGGGAGATACTATAAACATTCCTCCAATAATCAACGATAAGCTGGTTTATGAACATGCAATGGGAATTGCACATGAGATAGTCGGGGAAGAAAACACTAGATTGGCTTCTATCTCCATGGGAAGCGAAGACTTCGCCTTCTACTTGGATAAGGTACTAGGATGCTTTCTTTTTCTAGGCATTAGAAATCCAAGAACTGGATCTATTCATCCTCCGCATAGCCCTTACTATAAGATTGATGAGGATATCCTACCTATTGGAGCTGCTTTACACGCTACATTTGCTCTGACTTATGCTTTGCATTCTGATCAATTGAAACTCGTCTAGAATTAAAATGTGGTTGATATTGGGAGCCTGCAAAATTTCATGTTATTGGCCTTCCTTGCTTTGAAGTATATGATTCTTTTCTTTGTTCATTCTTGGTAAGTTGATGTAGGGATATTATTTGATTTCAAGTTGAGTTTTAAGTTTATGGCCCTTTAGTTTAGTTTAGCCATATTCCTCAACTGTGTCGCCATTGTGCGTCGTTCTGTCTCTCCTGGAAGGTGAATTTCTGGTGATTTGCCGATGGAGCAGAACAATCCCAGTCGACAACCCTTTACTATTTCCAGGGTGTTCATTGTCATGCTTAAGTAATGAGGTAGTGAACCGATTAACGAGGATTGGATGAGTAAGTGGAAGTCGATAAGATGACAAGGAGACTGGAGGCCTACCAACTACAAGCATCCTACTAGTAAATCACAGGAAACACACTGCACAGAACCACAACAAGAACATTCTCGTAGAGAACCAATGACGGACACTTCTCCAGGTAGCTCCCCTTCCCGTCCCTCATGATCATTTGCAGAACTACTAAGAAATTTATCACTCCTTGATGAATCTTTGGAAATGATCTCTCATCGGTTGATATTTGCGGATTAAATATGCAATGGTAGGTTTTCAAAGGATCACCTGAAAGTAATACTCCTATAATGCTAGAAAGATAGGGAAGATCACAGGAAGCGATGTTTTTCAGCCTAGTAATAGCCCCTGGTTTGACAATGTGGTCGCAACTTAGTTTCATAGTCTTTATGTTACTCTATGTAGCTTAAGTTTGAATGTGTTTCCCTACTAATTTTAGGCAAACACGTCAAAAACCATTAAACGTATGTGTTATCTACATTATTGAAAAGATTAACTGCAAGGATGCTACATTTGTAACAAGATCCAACTCTCATAATTAGATACGGTTCTTTTATGCTGTACACTGAAATAACAAGGATTCATAACAAGAATCCTTTAAGATTAACAATAACGGTTCAACATAAATATCTCTTACATAAATGGAAGAGTGTGCTGAGTTATTCCTACAGAGTCTGCACATTACCCAATTCGAAACCAGCGACAACATATTCTAGCTCTTGTTCACCCTCTTCGTGATCCTGGCTCGAAGAGGATGCTTCACCACGGTTGTGAACTCAGGCTTCTCCTCCATATTAACCTCATCCATGGCTTTCCATTCAAACTTCCACACCAGGTTCGCCACGAAATACTCCAGATGCAGCGTTGCCAACCCGAGCCCCGGACATATCCTCCAGCCAACAGCAAATGGCATCATCTTGATCTCCCTGATCCCCGTGATGTCAACCTCCACCGCCTTTCGACCCTCTCCTTCCAAGAACCTCTCGGGCCTGAACTCCATCGGATCCTCCCACACCTCAGGATCCCTCCCAATCTCCGCCACCATGAAGTTGATTATAGCGTCCTTAGGGATATGATACCCTCCTAGCTCTGTCTCCTCTGTCACTGTGTGTGGCAGCACGAAGTGCCCTGGTGGGTGCCTCCTCAGCCCTTCCAGCACTACTGCCTTCACATAATGTAGCTTCGAAAGCTCCTCTTCCTTCACCTCATCGGCGGATGGGTCGATGGAGCTCTTCAACTCCTCGATCAGCTTCGCTTGTGTCTCAGGGTACTTGACTACATTAGCCATAATCCACTGCAGCGCCGTGGACGTTGTGTCCATAAGAAATCGTTATCCCTTACCTCGCATTGATGATCTTTTTGACCAGTTGCAAAGGGCTACGGTCTACTCCAAGTTAGACCTTCATTCTGGTTAAGAAACGCTTTACCTCACCCTTGGACCTCACCGCGTCCTTGGATGTGCTCTTTTTCCACCCTCCTTTCTCTCCTTTCTTCGAGTCTTGCTATAGTGTGACAGTAAAAACAAACTTACAAGGATAAGTAAAACACATCCAGTGACCTTTTCTAGAATCGCAACATTTGGTTCCTGCATTGATGAACTCCGAGCAGAGGGTCACAAGCTCCTTTTCTGTCAGCTTCCTCTTGGTGCCACCCTCTTGCAATTCTAGTGTCAACAGGGTATCAACATACGCCGTTACATGAGGTTCCGCCTCGTTGATGGAACCTGCTTCAGTTTGTCCGATCTTGGCATGGTTTTTGCGGGCATTTACGAGGGGGATTATGGCGCCTGCCTGTTGCTTCCTCATGTTGTAGAACTCTGCCCACCGACGGTACAACAAGATCTTTGTCAGCTTCGGCATGAAATTGAGGACCTCAAAGCGCCCGATGGAGAGAAGGATCTGCCTATGGGCGGTCTCGATTTGGTTGATCTATTTCTCGTCGAGCTTGTCTCCGAAACACATGAGGGTGAGGAGGCTGAACATCGCGTAGTGGAAGTGATCAATCACCTGTCATAAACCCACATCAAAATCAGAAACCATATCAAACCGAGCTTAAGTTATGTAATACAGGAGGAGTGTGCAAAGACAAAGAAAATCTGTGTGATTTAATCAAATCATTGAACTCGCAAGATACTAAAGGCTTGTTTAGTATCGTTGTTGTTCCTGATTTATTGTTTTTGTTGCATTGGTGTATGAAACACAACAGATAACAAAAAATAAGAAACAATAATTTTCAGTTTTTGTTTTCTGATTCATTTGAGTACAGTATTCAAGATTTTTTTTTTTAAAAACATTTTATTTCATAAAGTGTGTTTAGTTTTCATTATTGATTTTCTGTTTATATTACTGGTTTTGATTTTCACCGTTTTGAACAGTGTCACAGTGATATCAAACAGCTCCTTAACAACTTTCTTTAGCCAATCATATAACTCTTACCTTGACTTTGTCGCTGCCGGAGCTGGCATCGGACCCTAGCCGTTCGATCACTATATCAAGAACCCACCTACGAGCATGTCCGAACGCCCTGACTCTTGCAGGATGTATGATCTCCGCAGTCAGATTCCTCCTCAGGAGCCGCCAAGTCGCGCCATACCCGGCAGATTTTATATTATGTTGATCACAGCTCACAATCTTCCCAGTGGCCATTTGCTGCGGGCGATCAGCGAAAACCGTCCCGTTGGTAACAAGAGCCTGATGAGTCGGTTGTCGGTCGAAAATGAATATAGCCTTGCGGCGACGACCTAAGTGTAGGGTGACTATGGGACCGAACTTGGTCCTAAGTGGCTTTAGTATGTTCTTAATCTCGCTGCTTCTTCCGATGAAACCGAGACGCTCTACGAGGGACATGGGCAGCGGCCTCGGCGGGAGGTTTGTAGAGGGTACTGAGGGTGATTTGAAGAGGAGATCGAAGGTTAGTTTGATGAGGATTGAGAGGCAGAGTGTGATGGTGAGGAAGAACCACGTCTCCATTTTTTTGTATCCTGTGTATTGAGTTTTGTGTTTGTTTTCTTGGTTTGCAAGTGATGATATTTTGATTGGGATTTTGATGGTAATTATAGGGTCCTAGATTTTGTGGGGTGGGCGTCAATCTCCAACCAAGGAATAGGAAATAAGATAGCCCGCCTTCTATAAAGAGAAAGTCGAAAATGTATAGGAAATGCTATCTGC
Source organism: Drosera spatulata (assembly GCA_035668315.1). Classification (NCBI taxonomy): domain Eukaryota; kingdom Viridiplantae; phylum Streptophyta; class Magnoliopsida; order Caryophyllales; family Droseraceae; genus Drosera; species Drosera spatulata. Next base: position 1,043 of record JAOVYX010015918.1, on the reverse strand, counting down.
TTCAGTACCGATAAAAAGAAGAAAAGAAGTGAATTATGACTAATTCCTAAAAATAAGGAGAAGTAGCAGTTGATAGGAGCAAAAGAAGTTCCCTGATTGAAGTAGGGGTTTCCATAAATAGAACGGTTGTGACTGCTCATAAAGCCAATCCCCAAGGCTCGGGTTTTTACTTCTTAATAGACATTGTGAACACGCGGTAACGGTAACACCACATAGTAGGGTGCCTGCTTAGATTTGACTTATTTAACAATGCACTCTTTCTTTGACTTGACGAACTGAACAGGAAGGTTCAAGGCTACATTATCGAGGGTAATTACTTCTTTCCGGTTCGCACTTTCCCTAAGGAATTACTGCTTGATTCTCCCCTAGCTACAATGCGTCAGTGTAAGATCATCGACGAGCTACAAAACGAGTGCTAAGTACCTAAGGCGCGTTAGCGGCCAAACCCTTTGCCAGAGACGGGGTGGAAGAGCCCGAAGTAAAGTAACTCATTAAGAATTGCAGGAAATCGTTCGATTCTTCCTATTTCTTTCTTAATGATATCCGACGATCAAGACAATTTCTGTGAAACTCTTTCATTTAATAAAAGTTCATTTCCTATTGATTTGTCCCCTGGACTCTACGGGTGGAGGGCTATGAGCTCGTTCACTTAATCCCGGGGAAACAACTCCCTTAGCCTTAGTTGGAAGCGAAACGAAAGTGAAGCTTGTAGGCTAGTAGAGAAAGCTATTTTGCAGGTATACCCACGGATCCATGTTGAGCTCCTAACTTCTATCGCAGCTTGGTTTTTGCTCTAAAGTACTTCTAAGCCCAGCCTCTTTAAACCCATTCATATGAAAAAGTCCTGCTATGCTAATCTCGTTAGGCCAGCCCTCTCCGACATTACTAGAAATGGATACTCGTAGAGGCACCTTTCGGACCAAGGCAAGCAAACCGTGCTCAGCCTTTGTAAAAGCGATAAACTCTACAGTACAGAATCGTCCCACAGAACCCACCTTGCCCATCTCCAACCTCCCAATCAAGAAACTATCCGCAGCCGACAT
>JAOVYX010015917.1:0-26252 GCA_035668315.1 Drosera spatulata | reverse complement strand
ATCTGGTTCTCTACATGAGGGACATTCTCAAGACCCTGTTTTATTTTTGTTTCTGCAGGCATACGTGGGGAAATACCAGAAGAGCTAATTCATGACGCGAAGCAGTCTGTTTTGTTGTGCCGTGATGGTGCCTGTTTTTGTGAACCATGTACAGTAACACATGTTTTGTCTAGTTGAAAATTGCATTCACGTTCTCACGTAATTTATATGGCAGATTGATTCTCCAGTTTGTATCCATCTGTTTTTGGGGATCCATTGTTACTGTTGAAATAGATCTGATCCGAAGGTTGTTAGTCGCTATCAGAAGATCCCAGATTCTCTCCTTGTAATGTTTCTTGTATCTCATTCCACGAGCATTCTTGTGAAGTTTGAACTTCACCTGTTGATACTTGTTTGCATTCCGTTGATTGAACTTGGTCCCGATGAGGTCCTTGCCTAAGCCGGAATTGAGCCAGGTTCTTTTCATCAGAGATCAGCTGTTGCTATCTCGAGGATTGATATGAAAGTGTGGGTTGACAAGCTGTGCTTTGATTTGTTTATGCTGCAAGGGATGTCTGACTCGAGCGTTACTGCACGCCCAATCTTATTTTTATTCTCAGGCTTTTTGTGGAACGTACTCAACAGTCTAAATAGTGCATTCCTGTCACTCTTCAGAGCTCTCGTCCTAAAAACTTGGGCGGAAGACGACATGAGATAGTGATTTTCCTGTGGCGCGGATCAAAGTTAGTCTCAACATGAAATATACTCCGTATCTACCAAATTGTTCCGATCGTTTCTGTGGGATGGAAAGAGCCGTTCTACAAGGCTTAGTCAAATATGCTAGAAGACGACAATAGGATCTAATCTAAGTGAGTGATAAAAATTAAGCTTAAAGTCAAAAGTACATTAGACAAAGCAGTAAAGGTTTTGGTCCTTTTGGACGGCTAAACGTTGCCAATTTCCAAGGAAGAAAAGAAAACATGGGAAAAAACCGGTGTTCCTCTTTGAGACCCATCAAGGCTTATTCCAACCTTTTTCACAATTCTTTCCCATATCAGAAAGTTGAAAGCTGCTTATTATGTGCTTCATATAAGCACTTTCTTTCTCCCTCAACACGTCACTATACAGAGTTCAGACTTTGAGGACTTCGAATCTCACTATCCATCCATGCATGAATTTATTCATTTGCTTGGTTTTGCTCGCGATGAAAGCGAACACCCAGCAGCTCCTTTAATCCTTCGCGAGCCAATACATGTATATATGTTATACATAACTCTCCGAGTCTCGAATATGAATCTACTTTGCTGCTTAACCGTTAACAAACTAGGATCGATATATTGCGCTCTTGCAAAAGGTTATTATGTGCATGGGCGACAAATGTACGTAACATTGTGACGCTACTTCTATCTGTGCTTTAAGTTGGCCACCGACTTTTCATATGCACATAATTTGATAATCATTTACGGCAAAAAAGTGAATCGAGATATGAAGATGACATTGAGGTTATACGTACCGTTCCTTGATTCATGTAACTGGAACAGGCATTATAACTCTCTTTTTACACCAGCAACCATAAAGAAAATTTGAAGTTCAAAGTCATGATAGATTTTTTGTGGTCCAATGCTCCACAAAAACTATAGAGGACAATAATCATGAAATTGAGCCCAAATGTGATGGCTACTCCTCACAAGAGCTTTTGTTGCAAGGGACTAAACCTCCAAAAGCTGCTCAAACCACTGTGCTATGTCCCGAATTATAAAAAACACTAATTTACTAGACATGTTAATTTATATCTATTGACTTGTGATTTTTAATTTTAATACCCCTAAACTTTTTAGAGCTTTATAAAGGATATCATTTCTTCCGAATAACTTCACTAAAGAGGATACTATATACTGTAGTAGCTGAGAAGAGATTCAACGGTGTATCATTTCTCACGCCATAACATGCTATGCTCTCGTCGAGAGTTTTGGAAGAGTTAATCTGATGCTTGATAAGGTTCAAGAGGAAAGAACCCTGGGTGACATGCCATGAAGAGTCCGTAGTTAAGTCGTCTAGAATGGGCCATAAGGAGCATCCAGGGATTGAAACGAAAAAGGACTATTTGATGCTTAATAAGGTTCGTGGGAGAAAAACCCTGCCTGATGTTGCCAAGAGTCTGGAATAGAGCCTGAAAGTCCTATAGCTATAGGTTCTCAAGGAATGGCGGAAGCTACGATGCCCGCATCGACCATGCATGTGAGAAACTATGTGATTGATTATAAGTCTAGAGGCTCTCCCTTGTATAAGTATAATCCTTTTGAGATTAAACTCTTCTATTAGATTTGGGCCCTAACATTTTTTGGGTCCTAACATTTCTTGGGCCCTAACAAATATTGACTTGTAAAAAGTGCTTAGTAAAACTAAGTATTCATAGAGAAAAAGTAAAGAAATGTACTTACATCACTATAAAATAAAAAAAATAAAAAAAAATAAGAAAACAATTTTGTGAGGGAAAAATTTAGCAATTCCGTCTCTAAATTTTTTCTAAGAAAAAAAAAATATATTTTGTGACGAAAAAGTCATCCTCCATCCCTAAATGTCTCAAAAACTGAAACGGCTCCATCACTACAAGGATTATAATAATTTAAAAAATAATTACATTTTGAATTAATATGTTAGCGATGGAATCCGTCCTAAATATTTTCATAATCCCATCAAATACAACGTGTGGAAAGGGCATCCTATGACAGGATGATGTACGCAGTCCCACCCCTAGTTTTACATAGAGGGGTTGTTTCTTGACATTTTTGTCTCTAAATATTTTCATAATCCCATGAAATGCAACGTGTGGAGAGGATATCCTATGATAGGGTGATGTATGCAGTCTCACTTCTAATTTTACATAAAGAGATTGTTTTTTGATATCTTTAAGAGTCGAATCCCTAAACTCACGATTAGAAGATGAGTGGCTTACCCTCAAACATGCATTCATATTCATAAGAGCCACAATCGTAATTCCACATGTATAATATCACCTGCTTTCAATTACTTTGCTATATATCCAGGCATGAAGCTAAATCAATATGGTTTTTAATTGCAAAAACCGACCATGCATAGAAGAACCTAATCAAGTAATGACCCCATGCAACATATGATTTCACAAAGCTTATGTGCATACATTTATACTGGCTAAGAATATACAGTATATATAAACCTTGACCAAAATCATGTAGCATAGGAGTATATTGTTTTACGTGGCACCTATCATGGACGATTGGCGATGAATCCAAAATTGAAAAATACTAAAATAATTAATATTTCATTAAACAAAGAAAAAAAAAGCGATTTGTTATCAAATGAGTGTAAGAGATATATCTAAATGCTTCAACACATATACTTCTGATGTCACTGTTCCATTAATTCCCGGGAGATATGGAAGAAGAGCTGCACAAACAAACTGATCTTCAGCCAACTTGCAGCACATGCATATTTCATCACAAACCTATACGAATGACATACTCCTATTTTATACTTACATTTATAAGTTCATGATCGTTAGAGATTGGTCAAGTTAGGTAAGACGCCGATGATCTTATAACAAAATAGATTAGTTACGAGTAGAATTAACATGAACAATTGGTTGACAAACTATTTGAGAGTTTCATAGCTTTCGCCAAGTCTAGTTATGTGGAGCGATACACAAACCTTTTATGGTACATATACCATGCATATATGTATGCTTGTATGGAGTATATCCTAACTACATGATCGATGATGCCAAAAACAAAAGAAAAGAAGCAAGTACGTATATGTGATCATCAAAGCTAGCTAGCTCTTGCGGTTATCATTATTTCATTGCCACCTTAGTCAAACCATATATCCTCGCAAAACTTTGTCTTCTGATGTATACTTCCCTCATCACTCCCAATAATTACCTTCAACGTCACACCCTACACATATACTCATGAATTCATGTACTCAATACTTCAGTATTATTTTTCTACCTCTAAGCATCATATAATTAGTACATGGGAATCAAGTCGTCATATAATACTATTAATGATCTAACAATATGCTTTGTCAATAATTATTGATTCATGAAGCAAATAATAGGATCATGATCACCTCCGTTTGTACATGGCATTGGAAATGGTATGTCATTTCTACCTTGTCCGATATTAGATGAGCTGGAACCAATCTGCTTGTTGTTTGCAGATGATATTGTCACAGGCCAGCCTTGAAGAAGGGGTGCCATTTGTTGATGGTGGTGATCGTGGTTGGGCTGAAGGATCCGGATTTGTCGCTTCAAGAACTTGAGGTACCGGATGGCCTCTCCGAGCATGGAGGCCGTGTCCATCTTTGTACCTCCGGGAACAAGCCTTTGAAGGATCTGGATCTTCTCGCTTATTCTTTCCCTCCTATGACGAGCTGCCACGCTCTGTGGATCGTGGCTTATCCTAACATTCTTCCTCTTAGGTTTACGTATGGTGGCAGGATCTATATCCACCGGTTGCATAGCCGCTATCTTGTACATCATCTCCTTCACAGCTCCAAGCTCCTCCTCCTCCTCTTCGTCCTCCTCTTGATCGTCACCTCCTCGTGCTTGATCATGCTCATGTAAGGGAACTCCTTGTCCTCCTAGGTGATCTAGGAGCACTTCCTTTTGCTTTTGTGGAGATGGACTGTTATGATCATGCGCCATGTCGAAGTAAGAAGTTAGCAAAGGGGAATGGATCGACGAGCTCGGCCATCCTGAGCCAACATCAAAAGGGAGATTGTTGTGTCCATGATGATCATGGAGATGGTCTTGTTGATGATCATGGTTGTGGTAATGGGCTTGTTCCATGGCCATGCCAAGGTGAATAGAGGAGCTTGTGTTTGGGATATATTCATCAAGTTGTTTTCCATGTGAAGACATGAATGAATGGGCTCTGTGGGTATGAGTACATGAAAAGAAAGATATATGAGATGATAGAGAGATGAACCCTATCTCTCTATTTGTTGAACAAAGAAGAAGTTTGTTTGTGTGTCTTTTTTTGCTTGGCTGTCTTCTTTGCATAAATTTCAACACCATATTATGATCTTTCCATTTATGGGCATATGAATAGGGTTTGGCCTTTTTTGAACTTTGATACTCAAAAGCCTTTTATGGTAGTATATACAACCAACGGTACTTGTATACTAGCTTATACCATTCCTTTTTGTTTTTCTTTTTTCAAGTTCGAACCATATCATGACACGTGTCACGGTCAATACGAAGTATGAGGTGCAATACACAATGGTAACTTCAAACTCGAATGCTCATATTGGGGTTTGACAGCTAATATTCTGGATCATTCAGTTATTGGTTATTTTCTCCGTCTCAAAATTATGATAATATTTTAATCTAATATATATATCGATATAAAATTTGACACGTATACAACGACGATCAAATATATTTTGTTGTAAATTTATCGTTAAACATCAATTGTTGTGTAAGTTACGTATTTCAACCTAATGCATATTACGGGACGATCAGACGTGATTTGATATAAAAACGAGACTTGTATTCATGTATATAGAATAATACAAAATATGTATATGTTGTAATTATTATGGGAAGGACAGAGTATTAATTTTGAGTTAAACTTTCAAAGGTTTAATACTCCCTTTGCCTCATAATTCTTACAACACATACGTGTTTTGGACTATTGTGTACACATCAATACAAGTCTAATTTTCATATCGAATCACGTGTGATCGTCCCACAACATGTATTAGGTTGAAATACGTAATTTACATAATTATTGATATTTCACGATAAATTTTTTTAAAAAAAAACTATGTTCGATCGTTAGTGCACGCGTGTCAAACAATGCATCTACACATGTGCCCGGTCAATAGGCTTAATACTCCCTCCGTCTCATAATTCTTACAACACATACGTATTTTATACTATTCAATAACGCAATATAAATCTTGTTTAATTTCATATATATTAGGTTAAAGTACGTAAGTTACACAATCATTGATGTTTCACGATAAATTTAAAAAAAAAAAACTACGTTGATCGTCAGTACACGTGTGTCAAATAATGCATCGACATATGTACAACATTAAAGCCCACTAGATCTCATGGCCAAACACTTCATGCGGCCGATATTATATGTATACGCTTCAATCGTAAAAGTGACATTCCCTTAAGTGATACGTCGATAATACAATACTCATATTTTGGATATGAGAGTTCAAAATAATGCCATATTTGCTAGATTTTGGATATACTCTCATGTCAATTTGGTATGAGGTATAATAAAAATTATTAAACTATATCACGACATGTGTCTTGGACAATACAATTAATTATGAGATGGTATAATGTACGCCGACAAGTTCAAGTCATATCATCGCACATGCCTCGAGCCATACAAGTATGCGGTATAACCATATAAATTTTCTTGTTAACTAAACCAGAATGCACTGCTCATGATAATCAATCCAGGGCTTTGTTGTTATTGGAATTATTTTCAAACACTAAAAATTTAATCAAAGGAGAAGTTAACTGTGGCATATACCCCCAAAGTTCGATGGAGAAGTTAATCGTGGCATTTACTCCCCAAAAATTGAGGGCATAAATGTATAATTCTAAAGTTCGAAGGTTTAAATATAACCGTATAAAAATACATGGGGACAATCTGTAATTTTTCCAATATTAATATATAAAATAGATAAAAAAAACTTTTTAAATAAAATTTATAAAAAAATCAACAAATATATAAATCTGCGTTATGAATCAAACTATTTCCTCCGTCCCATAATAAATGTCACAAATTGATCGACACAGGATTTTATGAAATAATTTTTTAGTGTGATAATGAGGTTACTGTAACAGCTGTGAGAAGAGATACTGGATGTACTGTATCTGAGACTGATTAATTTTGTACTCCCTCTGTTCCGTGAAAATTATAACAGTTTGACTTTTGATGTTATTTCGTACATATATTGACTAGCTTTATTTTATCACTAAACAACATAAAAATGAAAAATTTTTTAGCTCAGGTTATACTACTCAATAAGAACTATCGTTAATGTTTCATGAAAATTTTACAAAAAAAAAAATCATTTGATTGCCTCATGAGATGGGTCAAAGTTCACCTCGACATGTGTGCATAGTTAATTCGTTGTAATTTTCATGGGACGGAGGAAGTTTTTTTTAGATAAAAATTAATGTTGTAATTATTATGGGATAAAAAAAGTGTTGTATTTATTATGGGATAGAGAGAGTGTCTTTTTATATTTCAGGACGAAGTACCCCTCCATCACATAAAGATTACAATAATGCAGAGTCACTGCATTATTCAATATGCATTTTGATGCGTTGCTTTTAAATATTGAATGATATATTTCAAAAAAAAAAAAATGACCTAGAGTTAAAAGCATGAAAATTGAACTATTTTTGATGTTAATTATAAATTTAAGAAAATATTGTTTAGTTGTCCCACGAACGGACGATTCATAACTCAAAAAACATTATTGCTTACGTGGTCAAACGATGTAATCAATATGAGACAAAGAAGTTCCAAAAATGAATTCCTATGAAGAGAAAAATACAAATAGTTTGAGACAAAACATTAAACAATCACTAAAACATGGAGACAATTAGTTACAGTTAAAATCCGTCTCAAAACGATTGCTAGAGGTTCTTAACGAGCGATTTACGACGGCTTTGGACTATAGCTAAAAGCTTAGTCGTTAAACCAATTTACGACGGAAGAAACAGTCGCTGAACAACGACGAGACGGTTGCAAATTAGCGACAGAGGATAAATTAGTCGCTAAATTCATTCCCAAATGCTTAGCGACACAATAGATTTTTCATCGTTATCTAGCGACAAGTTTAGAGTTTTCTGTCCCAAATCTTATTTCCTGAAGTGGTAAATTTTGCGACAAAAACTGTAGCTAGTTAACTAGCGACTGAAAGCCAGTATCGATCGTTAACTTGGTTTTCAGGGAAAAAAAACGTTGAAAATGATCCTCGTCTGCTATATACATACAAGAAAACATCCAAATTATAGGTTTTGGGTTGGCAAATCGACATCCAACACAAGCAAACATCCAACATCAATGTTTTAATCCAAATTAACAAGTTACCTAACATTTTCGTCCGAAAATTAACCAAAACATCCAACATAAACATACAAACATCAATCCCTAAAACACATGAGTCTGCTCTGCTGCGTCAAGAGGTGACGATGGCTCCCGGGGATGGTGAGGAGGACGATCAAGCAGATTGCTATCGTACTGTGTGAGCTGTCGTCATAGGCGTTCGACGAACTGAATAAGAGCGTCAATACGCGATGTCAAGATCACATTGCTCTCTTAAATACAACGAATCGACTGCTCTTCGCAGATGTTGATACCCTTCTACGTGAGGATAGTATGTCCTTCGAGTAGAAGATGGAGGTGCCCAAGTCAAGGCCATAGACGCGTTCTTTTTTGCACCCTACAACCTGGAGGTATGCCTGACTTTGCACGGCGTTGCTCTCTTTTCGATTGCCTCCGTATCGGGCTCCGCCTCCGTAAACAACAATGAGCTGCCTCTGTAATACCGAATATTGAGTCTGTAAAAAGACAATTTTCAAATAAGATATTATTTGATTAAAAAATTCAATTATTTAAAAAACTAAAACAAAAAAATTGATCAGCTATAATCTAAAAAATAACTAAGTTACAACGGTTTCATTGGATCTGTCATCGCACCACACCATCTCGCTTGACTCTTCAACACCCTTCTTCCTTTAACAAAACCGACTTCAACTTGTAAACATGCTCCCTCACTCGGTCGATCATCTTTCCTCTCCAATCGGCCGTCACCTGAGAAGTGATCTCGTCTCTCGAACGATACAGTTCCGGCATAAAAAAAAGATTAGGTCACAATTACATACATACATACATACATACATACATACATACATACATACATACATATATATATATATATAAATACATACATACAAATTTTGGAATTAAATCTTACCCTAAACTATCTCCACATATCTTGCCCTCGCCTATTAAGGAATGTCTCTTCAACAGGTCCATGGCCCAATGCAATAAATCTCGAAAGATTTTGTGACATGGAAAACCGCAAAGTGATCATCACACCTGAAAATGACAAAGATCTGCGCTTGAATTGGAAAAAAAAAAAAAAAACCTTCGCTATTATGTATCTTTTGCGAAGGATTTTGATTCCTTCGTAATTTTCCTTCACAAATGCTCAATTTTCTTATGGCGTTACTTATGTTAAGTATTAAGGAAATAAAATATCTCGAATTTTTTGAAATATTATATTTTTCCCTTCTTATAAAAATTTCTCTCTTGAAATTTGTCTCATTTCACGAAATCGCTTTAATTCCAAAATACCTTTCATGGTCATCCATTGATCTGATGATAGCAGTAAATTTTAATATTAATTGACCATCATTGCATCCCATTGTTACTCGGCCGCCTATGGATTGCAAACATTGAATAACGTTATAAACCCGAAGCTTTAAAAAGTGATCTCCAAAATATTCACACACCTCGTATAAGTACCCAATTGATTATTCTTGTAATAAGAAAACCTCATGACATGCCTATCAAACAGAACTTATCACGTAAAACTCTATCAATTTAAACTAGTATTGGAATTGCCGTATTTATATATATTGCAGTGAAAATGGTATAAACAATCAAATTTTATTCCTAGTTTTTGTTATTTTTTTCGGTCGCTAAATTGTACTTTGCGACCATTTCCTTTCAATCATTAGGTTTGCGACCGTTCTGTATTCGGTTGTTAATCTTCGACTACTTCGATCGATAAACTGTTTTGTGACCTAAGTTTTGATGACCACAGTTTGCAATCAGAATCGCTGTTTTGCTACCAACAAATTTGATCGATAGTTGTCTGTGTTTTGTAGTGAAAAAGAGACTTACTTGTATCCCGGAAGGTTATTGTCGTGAGCCCTGAATGATCTTCTAATTCAAGAGAAGGGGACAAATAAATCTTTAAAGAGAGTATATTATAACGCCTTTAAGTTTAGAAACTCTATATATCCATCTTCTTTTGTGATTTATGTTGTATTATATATTATGTGTTACTAACATTGTTTAATGTTTTATCTCTACTCGTAATTTCTTCTTAAAATGACGGAACCTTATCACGGCTATGACGACTCTTCAAAAACTGCTTTTCAACTCTTTTCCCTCTAAAAGTCATGGTATGTCATCAGCCATGTTTCTTCGGATTTGGGCAATATTTCTTATAAATGAACAACCAAATCAGATCTAAATATACAACAGTCATCATTATCGTCATCGTCATCCTTTCATTTTAAAAACAATCTTCACTCTTTTAATACTGGTTTCTCTTACTATCTCAAAGTAGATTCAAAGTAGGATATCTACCGAATCATTTTCCGCAATTCCCAAACAGAGACTTCATTGTATTCTGGAGGATTATTTATCGTGACCCATTAGCGATCTTCTAATCCAAGAAGAGAGGACAAATCAATCTTTAAAAAGAGTTTATTACAACGTCTCTAAGTTTAGGAATTCTATATATCCATCTTGTTGTCTCATCTTCTTTTGTGATTTATGTTGGATTATGTATTATACCTGTAACGTCCCCGACTTTTCGTGCCGGAAGACACGTGAGCGTTATACCGTCACAGACCTGGTCCGTGACAAGGTCAAACAAACCAAATGGATTTAGGGGTATATATGTCAAGGAAACTATAAACCGTAGCCACATTCATAGCTTATAATTTGAAATATCTGTTTTAATTATTACAGCATCGGTGCGGAGACAATCCAAATCCAATATTACATTAAACATAAGAGATCCTCTGATCTGTTATTACAATCGAAAATACTTGAGATCATCTATATGCATGCAACTTCTCACTAAGAGCCTTCAGGTGTTGTTGGGGGCATACCTGCAATTGAAAAACATAACCGTGAGCTAATGAAGCTCAGCAACCTCAGGTGTATGAATCCCAATTACAGGAAACTTTCGCTAATGGCTGTGGCGACCTCCGAAAGTCCCTAAAATATTTTTATATAGATAGAAAAATGTGGGCGCCATATCAACCAGCATCGTTTTACATTACTTTATATAGCTTCGTATCGCTTTTAAGAGTCATTCCTTCCTTTTGTATTTATTTAGGGTTCATGACTTAACTTAGAAGCAGGGACTTCAAGGATAATGACCGACTCGGAGTACATAGATAAGATGTCAAGTGTCATTCGTCATGCGGGTTACCCAATAGATTCCGTTTTCGCACCTGCCTACTCAGTACGTTGCCTTGCACCTCTTGTGCGTATTCAATATTTGGGTCTCCCTGCAGAGAGCAACCCGTGGCCCTGCCACAATGGTGTAGATGCCGCTGCATGCATGCGAAGAGGATGGGGGATGCCCATCGCTCCCTAGCTACTTCTTACCCGTGACAGTGACTCAGATGATTATACTAGAGTGCAATGACTCAAATAAAGCCACCAAGGCTATTCAAAAAATGCAACAGATGATCGCAATGGATCAAAAAAGGAATATCATGTTCGACCTTCTCAATAATTTCAAGGAAAACGACCAACGATCCAATGGATACACAAAGGATGTCAATGCCGTCCTTATCAGTTCAAGGAGGCGATATTTCTTATTCGTTTGCTTTTCATTAGTTCACATGGATAGTGTAACTATGCTCCACATCCTCCATTCCTTTTTTATTAATCGTTTAGTGGTCACTTTCATTTATTTTCCGTGAGGGTATATACATTATAAGGGTGTATTCTAGTTCATTTCGACCCCAAATACCCCTCCATACGTCAAACATGATCGTATATACACGTTTGACGTTATATTTTCATGCGTATGGGTTATATATCTCAAATACGCATTTAGGTTTAAAATTCGATGCACGAAATTGTTGTTTTCTTGGTCAGAAGGCCGTCGCGGGCGTGACACTCCCTCGTCGTGGGCGTGACGCCACTGTGCAGCCAAAGTCCCATTTTTTCCTCCGTCGCGGCCGCGACTGTTCCGTTGCCCAGAACCTGTAGAAAACTCTCTGTCCGGCATCACGGATCCCTCAATTCACACCACAACGCATCCAAACCATTGTATACACAACAAACACAGCATAAACATGTTCCACACATGCACAGACGCGTTTAAATCGTGTGAACGAATAAAAGAGACGTCTCGCACGAGTGAGGTTATCTCGATTAATGATGATCCTTGACGCACACGATCATATGAACGAATCCGTCGATGTCCCCTAACCGAGCTGCTGGCGTTGATCCTTCTCCCGACTTGCTGCATCGATGATGATCGTGAAGATGGTGGTGGTGATGGATTGGTGACGAGGTGATGAAGACGATGATGATGATCGCGTTGGTGGTGATTGATGTTGAAGACGATGGTGCAGGCGGCTGGCTGGTGGAGATGGTGGCGGCAGGTGATGGAATGTGATGGTGTGAGTGCAAGGAAAGGAGAAAGGTGAGGGTGAATGGAGAAAGCGGGAGGAAGTGAAAGAAGGGGGTGAGAATATCCCGTTCCTTCCCACGATACGTCTCGTTCAATCCATTATTTATTCAAATTTCATAACATTAATTCATCGATAATCTATCTGCATCGATAGATTTATCCCATATACGATAATATGACCTCCCGAGTCATAATCCATTACTTATGGGATTAAAGTCGTTAACCCTTACGCGCAACGTTTATAACGTTATAACGTTGTAATATTATTCGTTCGTAATATTTATTAGCGTGCTCAACTAGTCATCCCAAAATATTGCATCATCATATTTGATTTAATTAATCAAATATTTTCTTGGATTTAAATATATAACCTTTAAGCGCGGCTATTTTAATTGACGACGTTATATTTAACGTCTTTTATTTGCGCTTTATTTACATACGTACTGTATGTATGGTATATATTTATTTTAAAACTCCCAAAATTTTCGAGTAGTACAATATATTACTAACATTGTTTAATATTTTATCTATACTCGTATTTTCCTCTTCATAGGAATTGATATTCCTAATAAGAGGTAGTAATATTTCTTAAACTAGTCCTATGGGTTAGTAACCTACAATTTTGTTTAGGTTGGAACAATTTGGTTCTTCATTCTCATATCCAATTTTTTTTTTACAGTGTGTCGTTTGTTTCGTAGAAGCAGCATATTGGCTGCTGCAATACCGTAAATTGAAAAACTTAACTACAACTTTAAAAATTTATAGATAATTTGTTGAATACATACTGTTATATTTTGGTTAAAAAATATATTAGAACTTGTTTCTATATCTTTTTTTTTAACGGCAAATTTGGTTCCTTCTCATTCATCAAAATAGAGAATTACATCATCGTTGTCCATGACCTCAAGGAATCACAACCCGATCCCTATCAATATCGGCTACTGTCATACGAAACAACAACAAAGCAAACACATCGTTTACACATTAAGAGCATAACTACTTATCACAGCAGCAATGGCTTCTGGAGATCGAGCAACTTGCTGATATACACGTAAATTCCGTTCCTGCCAGATGAAATATATACACGCAGCCAACAATCTTCGTCTATTCGCAACCAGCCTAATCTTGCCCCAACATTGCTTCAAGAACCAAACAATCCATTCTTCCCAAAGCTTGCAGATCATAGGCATCGAATCAATGGAAAGAAAACCCTGCAAGTATTTAAAGTGAACTCTCATTCAAAAAAGGGGTGGCTCCTTGTTTCACTATGTAAACCACACAAAACACATACATCCTCAGTAACCAGCCTCCTCCTGAATACCCATGCTTTCGTTCTCAGGCGATCCAAGGCAGTCAACAAAATAACAAAACCATGTATAGGAATAACATCATGGCACCAAGTAAACTTGCACCAAGGAATTTTAGGCATATCAGGAACCAGATGCTTGTATATGACCCTTGGTGTCCTATAGTTATTGATCATAATAGCCTCCCAAGCAATCTGGCTCACCTTCAAAAGTGACTTCCATAACCATGAATCATTTATCTTGGCTTGAACATGCCAGACATCTAGCCCTTTTATATAAAACCCATCCACCCATCGTACACATAAGCGATCCTCCTTCTGAGTAATGGCCCATAATAGTTTACACAATAAAGTAACATTCCAGCTTTTTAGCTTGTATATACCAAGTCCTCCAGATCTCTTAGGTTGACATAGGGAGTCCCAACCTACCAGAGCCCTGTTACTACCTCTGGGTTTACCTGTCCATAAAAAAAACATCTACACAAAGCCTCCACCTCCTCAATAACAGCAGCTGTATGAGAAAAAACTGACTCCAAAAGCGCTGGATATCCATAAGAACAGATTGAATGAGTTGCAGTCTTCCAGGATAAGATAAGAACCTTACCTCACAGCTAGTGATTCGTTGTGTTATCTTGTCTATCAGAGGCCTATACCCTAATATATGAACGTGCTCAGCTGCAATAGGCACACCCAGATAACGCAAAGGGAGATAACCAATAGGGTATCTCATGACATCAGCCAATATGCTAGCTTCAATCCATCATAAACACCCCCTATAATAAGGGAGCTTTTCTTCTGGTTAACGTTCAAACCAGACACAACAGCAAAATGACCCAGTTGGCTCTTAATCAACTTTAAAGACTCAGTCACAGCCTTACACACAAGTATTAAATCGTCTACAAAGCTGATCTGAATAATCTTCTCAGCTTTACACTTAGGTGAAACTTGAAATGTTCCACCCTTGCCATCAACATCAAGCATTCACTTAGGTATTCAAGTCCCATATCAAAAATATAAGATAACAAGGGGTCGCCTTGTCGAAGTCCACGCCCTCCTTTGAAGTAACCATAGGCTTCTCCATTAACAATGATAGAGAAATGCGTAGAAGTAATACACTTCAGGATATTATACGTCATTCTAAGGTCGATCTTAGCCATACACCTTGGTGACATATGCTTTCTTTCATACCCCATCAATAATTCTTGCACAAGAAGCACATTATCAATCATATACCTCTCTTTTCTAAAAGCATTCTGAGAATCAGCTATTATAAAAGGCAGAACATATTAAATACGTGTAACATCTCAAAATTTTGATATTAAATATATTACAAAACATAACGTTATTTAAAAGTATGAATAATATAACGAATACGTAATGTTAAACATAACGGTGTAACGTATGTGTTTAACAAACGTACGTGCGATGTTATAACGTAACGTTATAGCGCATGTATTTTGGCTAATAAAATGCAGTCCCGGAAACATTCGAAATTTACAACGAAACAAATATCACTAAGGTAGAAATAATTTTGTCTATTTACAGACATATTTTTAAATAAAATAATAGAACGAAATATGGATAAAAATAAACTGACAACAATCGAACGAGGGAGCAAATTAGAAATATTCAAACTCCCTCCCACCAAATCTCCTTTCCCTGTTTACTCTTCACGCAAGTTGAAAACCTACCGCGCATGTTCGCCGCCTCACCCAGAAATCTCGCGCCATTACTTCACTGGATCACGCTCCACGCCTTCCATCACCTCACAGCATCTAACCCGCATCAAACCATCACCAACGCCTCACACACGCGCATAAACATAATCACCAAATGCCCTCTCCATTTTTCCTACGTCTTCCTTCTTTTTTCACCAAACCACCACAGCTGTAGCCACGCCATCAGCCACCATTAAATTAAGGCAAGCACGGCGATATTTCAAGTATAACTGTAACAGTAGTGACGAGCAGGAAGGAGGGGGACAAAGTTCACGGCGAGGAAGACGAACATTTGAGATAACCGAACCGACACTACGTCTTATCTTCGTTCGTGAATCCGATGTTGTTTGTGCACCTCTGGGATCTTATCTATGCTGAATGGAATTATATAAGGCGTGTTATATGCTATAAAATCGATGTATGGAGGATCATTCGTAAGTGTTTGATGAAATGCAAGTGTTTCTGCCAAACTAGCACGGTCGCGCCCGCGACCCAGGAAAACTTTCTGATTTCTGAAAATTAATCTGTCGCGCCCGCGACGGTACGATTTAAATCTAAATGCTATTTTTAAAGGCTAATCGTATTTGATCGATGTATAAACCTTTATGTTTAAATAGGCATATTAAATATATGTAAACTACATGACACTTTAAGCCACGCCGCGACAGGTGCAATGTCGTGGTCGCGATTCCTCGAGTGAGGATCATGCACATCATGCCTGTAAATATATACCACCTATATACAGGTATAAATATACAAAACTGATTTTTTAAAATACAATAACATCAGATGAAATCCGCATAAAATACATGCCTAAATAAGTATGGGAATGGATTGGAATTACGCCACTGGGTAATACGGTCAAAAGAAATACGAACCAATAACGAATGAACATTCCAACAAAAACTGAACAGTGTATAGATATTTCATGGTTTGTCAAGTCATATGTTATAACCTCTTAAGGGTGTCTGGAGTTTGAGCTCGACTCCGTTATCATTTTCTCGTGCTGAACCTGTATGAAGAAGGTCGAACGTAACGTTCCTTATTGGATCTGTTGAATGTCATGCGAATGTCATCAAGACTGGACTCTAACCAATATTCTTTAGTCATCGTCATGGCTGAACTGAACTAGTTACGGAGTGTTGGACAGCCCCCAATCTCTTAGCATGCATGCAGTGGCTTCAACGTCGGATGTGACGCGACCACTGGTTACTCTCTTGAGAGAAACCTAAATCTATTCCAACGAGGGACAAATAGAGCCCGTTGGAAGCGCACTTTATCTACTAAAATGTAAGACGACGTACAATCTTGGCACGTACGTATCGAATCGACGGATTCTTGTAACCCGGTAGACAATTGACGAATCTTGTATTCAGAGTTTGTCTGTTAACAACTCTCGAGTCATAGGCCCATGGTAACAAAAGTGAAACATAAAAAATGTGAAATTATGCAAATACTCACACGTAGTATGGTATATTTATTTTCCTAAAAAGTATAACTGTTTTACTGATACTCATCGATTCGTCATAGTCGAGGGAGTACCCTGCAAATGTAAGACATATATTCTAGGTTACTGAGTTTCATACTCATGGATTATGTATTCCGTTTACCGGTGAGTTACCAGACGACCAGTGAGAACGTTAGTCACCTTATGCATTTTGGGAGATGTTATGATGAAACCTGTAGTCATTTTGGATATGTAATAAATGTCATGTACTAACCATGTCGTCAAATTATGTGATTAAATAGCTTCTGCACTACTGATGCAAATGATTTATAATAGCTAAACAGGTTAAAGTGAAGCATCACAAGTATTTTTCTTAACTCTTGATAGCTCTAAACCCGTTTGGTTTGGTCAATCTTGTCATGAACCGGGTTTGTGACAGCATAACGACATGTGTCCTATCAACAGAGATCGGGGCGTTACAATACGATTTACAAGGATCTTCGAAATAAGGTTATACAAGACATTGCAACACGATATGGGCCTGTAGTCACTAACCTGAGAAGCAGTAGGTAATCTTTGTAGTCAGTTAATGCTCGTGCTATTAATCTGGTGCAACAACTTTTCATTCCGAAAGCATTCCATGACAGCATGAGTAACATCATAACCCACAAACTTTCAGCACTTTTAAAAAGAACGATGTATATCCATCCGGTCCAAGCGCTTTATCATCTCCCATTTCAACCAACGCAGCTTGAACCTCTCTACTTGTAACTTCAGCTTCTGAAAAAACAGCTTGCTCATAAGAAATTAGAGGCCCTTCACTCATAACATCCTTTCTAATATAACGTCCATGCTAATCTGATTGACCTAACAGCACGCTGTTGATAATAACTGAGGAACTCAGCTTTGATTTCGTCATGTTGTGCTGTCCTGGTGCCATCTGCTTTGAGAATAATAGGAATACAATTCCTTCTCTTCAAGCCCTTAACATAGACATGTAAATACTTAGTATTATGATCCATTTTCTTCCATCATATATCTCTAGCCTATTGCTTATAAAAGTCACTCTCAGCAGATAAAAGAGCATACAATTTTCTGGACGTCTACCTCTGCATTATCAATCTCTACTCAGTCATGTCAAGCTGAATTTGTATTTGGATCTCATTCAACTCGTGCCTAGCAGCATTAACCCTAGCCGACACATCAGAAAGATACTCCTTATGCAGCTTTCTAAGTACAGGTTTCAGCATTTTGAACTGGGTAACCACCTGATACATAGGACAACCTTTAATAGGAGATCTCCACATCTGAGCCACAGTTTCACAGAAATAGTCCAATCTAGTTCACATATTCAAGAATTTAAACGGGGCAGGAACATTATGAGTGGCATTCTGCTATTGAACTATGATGAGGCAATGGTCAAACAAGGAGGGTTGACGAAAATGGATTTCAGACTGTTGACAAGCATCAAACCACCTTGAATTACCCATAGCACGATCTAGTTTTATTTTCATCCAAGAGTGAACCTGGTTGTTCGCCCATGTATAAGCATTACCTGTGCCACGAAGGTCCTCAACCTCAAGGCTCTCCACACAAGCTCGAAATCATCAGAGAGCTCTATATGCACTCCATGATATCCCATCTTTTCATCATGGAACAAGTAGGTGTTGAAATCACCTAAAAGAAGTCGAGGATCATAGTAGGTCTGTTCAAACTTGATCAGATCATCCCACAAGGCCCTCCTCTGCATTTTAGTATTCAATCCATAGACCACACTAACACAGCCATAAAACGCCCATCCAGAGATGCAACCTTACAGTGAAGAACCTTCAGAACCTCCCAATAAAGACACATCCAAAACATCCTTATTCCACACACACCAAATTCTACAGTTATTAGCATAGTGGTAGTTATTAAATCACCCTCCATTCTTAAAGCAAAGCTTAACTAACTGAGAAAACTTACGTGCTTTAACTCGTGTTTCAATGGAGCCAAAGAAAGCTAAACGATACTTGGCATTCACATGACTTATTTCATTTATTTTTTTAGGTCTTTATAGACCCCTTATATTCCAAGCACCTATCATCAAGTAACAAACCCAAGATCACCATCTAACACTTCCCCAGCTTGGACAGCACCTAATGCTTCAGCAACCAAGCATTCAAACCTGGACTTAGTGAACTGAGGAGCTGATGAAGTGTCCACATATTGGTTAGGGCCCTTAAAACCATTCTGGGAGATGTTTTTAGGTTTATCAGCGATTGTAGTCTCAGCTCCTTTATAGAAAGGGTCTGATTTGGGGGAGGAGCATAAGTCTTCCCTATATCCTTCGGCACCAATACCTTCTTCATTACAGGCTGAGATCGGCATAAATCCATCTTACGTCCCCATTTGTTGTAATTACAGTATTTCACTGAGAGCCATTCGAAGATAACCTTCTGAAACAAGGCTTCCCCATCAGGTCCTGTAAAGTTTATAACCTCAACCAGATCCTTGGAGGTATCCACATCAATAAGAACACGAGCATATGATATCCTGTCCATACTAGCAGTCATGTGATCAGTTCTGATAGGATGCCCTATCTTCCCAGCAATCTTATTCATAGCAGCCTTGCACGAGAACTGCTAATCGAGCCAGGTAATTGAGCCTATACAGGTATTCATCCCAAAACTTATTAGGCACCCAGTCATGTAAAACCAATGATTTATTATTAACAAACCACGTTGTTTAATTTCCATTATTTCCTCCTATCATCAATAGAATCAAAGCTGAAGATGAAATAGCCATCATCATGGAGCAATAGCTTTGGCTTCTTAACAGCAGTCCATTGAGTGTTAACAGAACGGTCGATGACAGTAAAAGGAAGTGAATCGCCAAGTACATAGCCGATAGCAGACGAACACCATTTGGCCCTAGCCTCACAGACATCATCAAGCGTGATTACAATATCCTCATCCATCTTCGACTGATAATCCAGACTCATACCACCCTCTTTCGATCTATTAGATGAGCTCCTAGAAGCAATTTCCACACGAGGAGATCCATTTCGGACCATAGCAGCATAAGAAACCCTATCGCCATCATCCTTCTGCGCAGTCGCCAACATCTGATCACTCTCATCAGACCAAAGGATTTTGCTAGCAGTAGATTTAGGCTTCAAATCACCCATCGTACCCAATCCATCACCTCCAATACTCTTTTCATCCCCATACGAATTGCACAGACCGGCTCCTTCTCAACCTTCCCACCATCCTTCAGACTATCCACCCCAGACACATCAGAGGAACTACCCTCAACCATCTTACTCACTTTCCCCTCAACCTTCTTCCTCGGTTTCGCTTTCGCTCCCATCGTCATCGAGATGGATCGCCGCCGGCAACCTCGTCGCTCAGCCACACGAGAGCCCTCTCACCATCTCCACTATCATCATCATCGTTGATTCTATATTTTCATCAACTTACCATATAAATATTAAACTTACAACAAGCAATCGTCGTACGCTTTATTCCCTTGTTTTATGCCAAGATAAAACAAAAAGCCTCTCCTTCGAAGAGTTGACTTTTCTTCAATAAAGTCAACTCTCTCTTTTCCGCTAGCTCCACAGCAGGATTGCCTGGCCGAAAGTCTTTAATCTATGGGAAAACATTAAACTTGAGAGATTTCCCTCCAGTAACATCAGTCGTTTTTCCTCTTACAAAAAAAAAGTTACCGTGAAAGCCATCCCGAGCGAGTCATTGCAAGTCTGCAAGCATACATGGACCAAGGTGTATAGGAAGCATATCTAGTTCTTGGTAAGGTTTGGAAGGGAACTGCTACCTGTGGAAAGAAAATGCTGTCAACTAAGTAGCCTGGAGAAGCAGCATAGTTAACTGATCTCGACGAAACAAGTTCAGCTTCAGGCGGTGCCTCCCAGGTTAGCGAGGCCAACGACTCCCAGTTTAAGTTTTCCTGGAATCAAAAGCAAAAGTTATACAGCACTAACTACAAAACTTCATGGATGTAGGTAGAAATTACACATTGAACAAGAATGAGTTGCACTGATCCATCAACAAACCACCATATGAACAAATATGGTAATAATAACCTGGAAATACAGAGGACTATTCAGTCAGTATATCGCCCGTAAAAGATGGCTGATTGAAAAGTGAAAAACAATCGATATCAACGTTCTTGGTTTCATGAAAGAGCAGTTCTATCCAAAGTCTTTTGGGCGTATAGCCTCCGTCAGTGAAGTCAGTGTTTCATAAATGATTCGACCCGAAGGATGCGTGAAGTGCCCTTGGTAGAACTTGTGCAGGCATCCTTCAGTGACTATCCAACTGCAACCAGGGGTCTTGATTAATCGAGATTTCCTCATGGTTGCTCTTATTCTGGAAACGCCGTCATGCATTCCAAGAGAATCATACACACTGCCTAATGCAATGTAGTTGCTAGCATTTCTTGGCTCTAACACGAAAAGGTGACGAGCTGCAATTTCAGCCATATCAGTGTGTTTGTGAATCATAGAAGCAGATAACAAGGCACCCCACACACGAGCACCTCGAGCTGATTCCGAGTTTTTGATCAACTCATAGGCTTCCTCGATATGCCCACAGCGGCCTAAGAGATCAACCAGACAAGCGTAATGTTCTGTGCTCGGTTCGATGCCATATTTATCTTTCATAGAATTTAGAATCATTCGGCCTTCATCAACAAGACCTGAGTGGCTACATGCAGCTAAAATTGCTGTCATAGTCACGTGATTAGGTTTGAAGCCGTGCCCTATCATTGTATTGAAGAGAACCAAGGTTTTGTCGCCTTTCCCATGATGTCCATAGCACGAGATCATCGTGGTCCATGTTAACAAATTCAGTTCCTTGATATTCTTGAAAACATTTTCCGCGCCATACAAGCACCCACTCCTTGAATACATGCCTATTAACGCATTCCCAATAGCAACATCAGACTCAAATGTTGCACTCTTGATCACCTGCCCATGAACTTCTTTCCCTTTGATCAAGTCTCCTTCGCCTCCACAGGCATTCAAAACGCTCGGGATCACCATACGATCCATCCTCACTCCGTCCCCTAGCATCACTCTAAAAAACTCCAACGCTTCCACGAAACATCCACCTCTTCCAAGCCCCGAGATTATCGCATTCCAAGCCACGACGTCCCTCCAAGGCAACCCATCGAAAACTCTCCTCGCATCAACCACTTCTCCAAACCTCAAATAAAAGTCCATCACAGAACCACCCACGACAACATACCCTTCAAACCCGAACCTCAGAACCCAACAATGCACACACTTCCCCAACCAAAACCATCCCGCGCCACCACCTGCCTTCATAGCAGAAGGCAAAGTGTAATGATCCGGTCTCACTCCCGCCTCAACCATCTCCCTAAACATACCCAATCCATCCTCATACATTTCCCTCTGCATGTACGCCGAAATCAAGATGTTCCAACTATGCATACTTCTCTCAGGCATTCTGTCGAACACCTTCCGTGCATCACCCACGACGCCGCATCTAGCGTACGCCAACACAACATCGGTTAAAAGGGTAACCTTGGAATCGAGTGAATTGACGAATATGATTGCGTGCGTTTGCTTTACTATGTTGATTGCACTTGATGATGTTGATGAAATGTGGGTTCTGAGCAGTGTAGATAAAGATGAAGGGGTTGGTCTCATTGGTTGGTTGACTGCAGAGAAGTGTGGTAGGGTTTGGTTTCATGTTTGAGATCGATGATGGGTTAGCTTGGAGGTCGAGTTTTGAAGGTGTTCATGGTTTGATCCCAGCAGTCATTGATGGGTTAAGCTTTTTCTGTTCCATTCGTAGTGCATCAATCATTAATCAATTTGTGTTAACAAATGGATCGTTGCACTTTTCTGTTTTATACTCCAGTTTAGTTTCGCTGCATAATGATACAAAAATGTTAGATTTTGATTTCCCTCGTGGGAATGGCTGATGCCAGAGCTAAGAACGCTAATTCCAAAACAATTTTTAGTAAGAAATTTTCTCATTTTAAAACATAGTTGTTCTAGATTTAATTTTTTATATTCTGAATTTAGTTATTTTTTTTAATTTTTTCAAATTGATAACTAAACAAAAAACCCAAAAAAAAAAATAATCAAAAAAACATAGTTGTTTTGGATTTAATGTTTTAAACGATTCAAAATTAAAATTCACAATTTAATCTATCATAATTAATATCTCCTAACAATTTTATAAAAAACGGTCTTCGATGGTATCAAATTATACCTATAATCATCGTAATTTATTTGAGACTAAAAAAATACAATATTTTTAAAAAATATAAATTGGTTAATTTAGTGAAATGTTTTTTGTTTATATTATTGATTTTAGTTTTTATAATATTAAATGACATTACTTGACGACTAGTTTAACACGGCCGATTTGATTTAAAGATCGAATCACATGAACCAATTAGTAAAACCATTTTTCTCATATGCATCGATCTTCCTGTAAATTACTGGTTATACTATTGATTGTTGACGATTTTCCTACCATCTTCATAATCCATCTAGGTATGTTTTATTCATAAACATTGAATGTGATCAAAATCGTCCCTCTTGATATACCCATAGTAAAGTTCTAATAGTTTATGTGATATGCAATTACTCGTGCTTTTAGTGGGCTTCAAGACTCAAATTAATCTGATTCTGTCCATTAATTAACATAATCTTCTCAGTATTCTATTGTTTAAGTATGTATTATTGCCAGGTTTTCTACTATTCTCTTCATTCTCACTCGCTGGACTCTTTAATTTACTTCACCATGAATAGCTCGATCATCTCAATTCTTCTCGTCGCATTGCTTGTTCTCTTCTCGCATGGTAATGCCTCGATCTAAACTCCTTATGTTCTTTTCACTTGTTATATTGGAGCGTGGGAGCTGATTTAAATCAATAAAAACAACATGACTACATCAAATTGCATCATCGATCTTTCTTCATATGTACTGTATCTATAACATTAGAAAACCAATAGTTTACAAGATCAAGCTGCAAAATGCATTATATTGCAGCCAACATCAAATTCATCCCCTTTATTATCTTTGTTATATACTCTCTTCCAAGTTCATTTATGCAAATCGGTGTATGATCCTATGAAAAACACAAATGGTGGATGGATTTTTGGGGTTAGCTCACCCTCATGGCATCAACCGTTTGCCAGTCGTTGAAGCAGGTATGTCAACTAGGACATAAGGGGCGTTACCTGATGTCATACCCTTCTTCCTTCCACTTACCACCAACAATTTGTTCATAGCTTTGCGGCATAAATAACATCTTATGTTATAAAATCATGAGAAACTTGCAATTACAATGGTTGTTTTTAAACCTGTTACTGTATCATAAAACAATCTCTTTATTAGCGGCATTAAACTTGTTACATAATGATAGGGTCTTCAACCGTGGTAGCAAGTTCGAGACAAGACAGGAGTCTGTCACGTGATCAAGTGGCGGCCGAGCCGGATATCCGTAGAGGGCCGGGCGACCTGAGTAAGTGCGAGCCCATGGCGAATTGTACTGAGCCCAACTGTCAGAGAAAATGCGACGGTTTGGGCCTGGGAATGGGATCTTGTTTGTCGGCCCAAGGCCCACCTTGGTGCTGCTGCAGACCGGCCCAGTCCACCACCCCATCATGACTATTATGAAATGAAAAATTCCTTGATAAGCTTTATTAGAGGAACAAGGGACCCTCTTTTAATTATTATTGTTAAGATCTGCAACTAATAATTCTACAAAATCATGAAATAGATAAATTGTGAGTTAGGAGGCAAAATCCAAATCCTCCTTTTTGTCGAACTTGAATGGCGACTTCGTACATATGTGCGTATATACTTCATTGATACAGCTTAAATGGTCACGCGTGAATGATCAACCTGTGGAGTTCCAAGCTTAGAGTTTTTGCTTTCTGTGAGTTCAAGTGAGACTGAAAATGGCAGCATTCTACTTCGCTAGTAAAATCACAAAGCGGTATACACAAATAACTGCATCACCTGTCTTAGAACAGCAACTTTGAATTTATTTATTTTTTCAATAGACGCTAACCTCCATTGCTCATCAAATGTCCATGGTTTTTCATCAGCATCAACATGGAAAAAACCAAATA
The DNA here is from genome assembly GCA_035668315.1 of Drosera spatulata. Classification (NCBI taxonomy): domain Eukaryota; kingdom Viridiplantae; phylum Streptophyta; class Magnoliopsida; order Caryophyllales; family Droseraceae; genus Drosera; species Drosera spatulata. The sequence goes on along the minus strand of JAOVYX010015917.1, from coordinate 1,203 downwards.
CACAGTTCAATGACAGGAATAAGCGGCACACATACAAGAATATCAACTAAGATATGTATTACACTCCAAGATTTGCTTGATTGATCAACCAAACGGATGTGATCTTTCGCCTATCAAATGTACCTTAATTTAACTCAACAGTACAAAAAGGTTCCGACTGTATTCTTATCTTTAGATACCTACCGATAAAAAAATTCCCCCAGCTGCTCTCTCAAATTTCTTGATGTTGCGGCGTCAAGTCTCTTGGCCCTGACGGATTAGGTCAGTGCAGTTCTATGACCTGTATCTAGACTGCACCGCAGATCACGGCGTTCACATTCACAACAAGATGGGGCGAGCAATCTGATACCCGCATTTTGGTTCCCAATGATCTGAACAGTATGACTTTTCCAAGACTTGGATGGATTGACTCGGGCAAGATGACACCGAAATAGTTTTCAAAAAACCTGCATAGGGAAATACTGCCTGTGAATATAGAGTGGCGCATTGCAACAGCAGCCAAGGAGGTTGAAGCTTCAGGCAGTGAATAACAAAATGCAGTTTACTCGCACCAAGCTAGGGGTGAGGAAAATAAACTGAAAAACCGATGTTAACCTAACTGGGAAAAAAATCGGGTTTTACCAAATTCTCACCCCTACTGACCAAGCTAAACAAAATACGAAGAGAATTAAGTTCTCACAAAAAATAGACGGGAATTGATAATGACAAGGAGAAATTTGATGCCTCCAAGGCATCATGTGAAAGAAGGGAATTTTTGTCCAAAAAATTTATGTGAGTGTAATGCCTTGGATGAAATTAATATTAGCCTTGGCATTATCATTTCCCAAAATAGACAGAAAGTTGTCTTTTTACTTTCCTAGTTTAGTCAAATTTCGTGGATCATCCGAGGCTCAATATGTTATTCGTGTATCTAAGGCAATTTCATCAAACAGATACCAAAATCCCTCCCACGACCCCAAATCATTGGCGCAAGCGACTCTATAGAAAGTTGACGAAAGAACAAGGCAGCTAGGAGACTCAAACTCCATGCGAAATGGGTAGCAAAGATTATTGCCACAATATCTATCTTCCTAAGAAAGCAGACTAGCCAAGCAATTGATGGGGTAAAAGGCAATAATTTTGTCACAATAAGGCAAGGAAGATTCAGCGAGTAGGCAAAGACCAGTACCTCTCAGTCGGGATCAGTTGAAAAGCTGCAGCTTC
>JAOVYX010015916.1:0-26253 GCA_035668315.1 Drosera spatulata | reverse complement strand
TTTCAATTTAATTTCATAAGGACATCATTTATAATACGTGATACATTTAACACCAATTATCATGTACAACATCTTATATGTTTCAAGTTTTATTACATATATAACATGTTATATCATGTGCAACATATATATTATAACGAGTTTTTAACAATACGCAGTTTTTTCATTAAAATTTTATGAAATAAAACACCTTATCATAAGTTAACATTTCAACTATGACGAAATCCAAAAATATTTACAAAATGTAAAATTTTAACTCATAAATCATCATCGAAAACAATGCTTGCTACGGAATCCGTCGGTAAATAGTAAAAAGAAATTTACAATTTCACTAATTAGCGACGGATTCCGTAGCAAAACAGTTACAATTACATTCGTTAGCGACGGATTCCGTCGCAAACATTATTTTCGATGATGATTTATGAGTTAAAATTTTATAAATTGTAAATATTTTTGGATTTCGTTAATAGTTGAAATGTTAACTTATGATAAGGTGTTCTATTTCATAAAATTTTAATGAAAAAATTACGTATTGTTAAAAAATCGTATATTTTGTGACATTGTTAACAACAATATAATTAAGACGTTATATTTTGTGACAAAACTTGAAACATATAAGGTGTTGTACATGATATTATTGTTAAATGTATCACGTATTATAAATGATGTTCTCATAAAATTAAATTGAAAGTAATTATGAAAAAGAAGTAAACGATATAAAAAAACATAAAAGAAAATACGAAAATTTAGAAACTTCAATATTACCGACGGATTCCGTCGTTAAATAATGCAAAATGCTTATTTTAGCGACGGATTCCGTCGCTAATAGTTAGAATGCAAAAATTCATGTAAAAAGTTATAAGGCAAAAAACTAATTACATTTGTGACGAATCTGTAGCTAAATATATTTAGCGACGGAATCCATCTCTAATTAATGTAATTATAAAATTCTCAATGTGCATTAGCCACTGATCCGTCGCAAACAGTGTGAATGCAAATGTTTAATGCCAAAAATTACCAAGGAAAAAACTAATTAAATTAGAGACGAATCCGTCGCTAATAGTGTGAATGCAATTTATTTTAATGGTTTGTAGTGACGGATTTCTGTCGCTAAAAAAATTGGATTGTTTTTTAATATATTTAACGACAGGGTTTGACTTTCCATCGTAAAAAAAAAATAAAATTTTTTACTTATTATTTTTGCTACGGATCCTTCGTAAAAATATATGTTTTTGCGACGGATTTTATCCGTAACTAAACTGGTTTTTTTTTTTTTTTTTTTTGTAGTGTTCTTGAATTATTTAGTTCATAGATGATATGCATCACGTGAGAAAGATTAGGTTAAGGATTCGACATCTGAAATTATCAAAAAAACAATATTTTAATAGGAATAAATTTATGTACATCATCTTATTTTGTAGGGTTATCTTCTTTATACCTTATATTTGAAGAAATTATATAAATACATGTTTTTCCTTTCCTTTATAGGTCATACGCTTCTATATACTTTTGCAGTTTGATACATAGATATAAGATCAATACTCGGTCGGAGGGGTGCACCATAGATCATAACCTGTGTATGTCGGGGACCAGAAACCACGAGCGTGTGTACGTCTGTGTCACGGATGATGTGGCCTGGACCGATCTAACGAGGCATACATACCCTAATCTACATATCAAAGAAATTAAGGTCTAACATCTCATAGATGTTGCTTTAATGTTATGATCAACCTTTGCTTAGGTATTCCTTTTGTCCCCAATAGAAATATATGGATCCACTTTCATGGATGTACATATATGTAAAGGAATTACTATGTTATTTTCACTAGGTGAGGTGGGAGCTGATCTACAAACAGTTAGTAATTTATACATGGATGTTGATCAGAGGGTGATTTCTATTTCATTCTCTCTATCCCATAAAAATATAACATATATATATATATATATTATTTTATATGTATGATTACGAGTCTCGTTTTTATATTAAAATACGTCTGATCCTCCCGTAACATGTATTAGGTTGAAGTACGTAACTTACACAATCATTGATGTTTCATGATAAATTTATAAAAAATTACGTTTAATCGTCATTATATATATGTTAAACTTTATATCAATATGCGTGACAGCCTAGGCTTTCAATATATGACACCTAAACTTTCAACCCGTACATGTGATTTGTGTCTGGAATAGTGTATTGATTCTACTTGAACTTCAGCTGATGTCACATGCTGGAAGCCTAGGTGCAACCGTGCAATGTATTGAAAGTCTAGTTTGCAACAGTGAGTTGTCTGTCTCTTGTAACATCTATCATTAAGCCGATATATAAAACCAATGTATGATACATATAGAGTGTCTTGATCTAATTATAGTTTGTTCATGACTATCTAATTCCCGATATACTTGGTAACTTTATGACAATTGACAAGAGCAGCGTTTAACATAGTATAGGGATGAGTCAATGGCGCATGAGCTGTGCTCGAGATTACTGATGTATATACTATGTTCATAATAAGATTATCATTCATAAACTTTATTGTACATGCAATTTCTAATTACTTTATTACCACAATGATTATAGAGCCTTAATTAAATTCATTCAAGTGATGGTCTGAGTTTCGCAGCGTGGCTCGCGGGGCACGTGAGCTTCACTTTGTAAGACAACTAAGACTAATTGTAATTCATTAGAAAAGTATAATATAAAATATGTTTTGATATTAATTCCTCATAAAACTATGATGAATCAAGATTCGATATAAAGGTTACGGGTGTACTCTAGCAATTAAGTGTTGGGCCAGGTTCATTTCCTGTGGAGGAAGCCCGACAACAATAATTCATATTTAATTATATGAAAGAATTCAATTTTATTGGGTTGATTATTTTGTGACTAAAAATATAAATAAAAGATATTTTTGAGATTTACGTTTAGTAATTGAAAAATCGTGTGAGATCAGAGAGAGAAACAGGAGCAACCTTGATGCGTGAGAGTTGATTTTATAGCACCCAAGAGAGAATTTCCTGATTTAAACGGCAACAACATCGCAGCAAAGGGAATCGTTCAGATTAGAAGTAAGCAGGTCTCGACAGATTCTTGTACAAAAATTTTGGTCTGCACAATCAACTTCGGAACACTGTTTGGAGGTTGATCCGGTGTCGGATCAAGGTGAAATTTGGTGAGTGCGTTTCTAACTCATTAATAGTCGAACAGAACTGTTGGTGCATCGTTTGGAGTTGTGTGCATCAAGATATCGTTAGAACAGACCTGCAGGAAACTGACCATTCTTGGTTGATTTGCTTGGGTGATTTGATTTGTTTGTCTGCGATCGCAATTATCTCTAGTACTATCTAAAGAGAAGTTTGTGTATCCATTATTTCGTTGATAGTGGAGCTTTGAAGTGGATTTCGGCCTTGTGGTTTTTACTCCTCACATCGAGGGATTTTTCACGTAAAAATTGTGTCTTTATATTTTTATTGGTTTTTTCTCTACATCATTTGCTTCCTAACAGGTTAACATAAATGGAAGATGATTTATTCTGTATTGTTTTGTGTCCTACCTCCCATCACTAAGAAGATCATGGTGATGAAATATTATACTCCAACTCGATCGATTCCAACCCATGTAGATCTTTAAATATAAATATATAGTAGTTTGATTAATCTTTGGAATAAACAAACACGATCATTGTCTGACAAGTCATTAGAAAATGTTACTTTCTCCGTTCTATTCAAATTGTTATAGCTTGACTTTTGTGTTTGTTGAGGCAAACTGTGAATGTGTCATATGATGATCAAACGTTGTTCTTCATAAATTTATCGTGAAATGTTACTAAAATATAACTCACGTATTTTAACCCAATGCGTGTTGCATGACGATTAAATATTATTTGATAAAAAAATCAAAACTTTTCAAAATATTTATTGAATAATTACTCATTGTATGCTATAATATTATACAGTAATTTGAATTGGAGAAAATGAGTATTTCATGATAAACAATGCCATGCCAAAAAAAAGAAATCTTATGAGTAGCTGGTTAGAGCAAGTCCAATGAAATAATCATATGGATTGCTATAGTCAAAATATAGTAATGGCTCAAAAATGTTACATTCCAATGGATTCAAAATTTTCGAGCCAAATTTTGCATATACCTATATCACATATAATATATGACCCCGCTTTTGGGGGTGCCCGCAAGGACGAGAAAGATGTGCTAGGGTGTATGTGTGACTCGTTCAGAGAAAAAAATAGTTAAAGTCATATTATAACAATTCCATAATTTTAAAGACAAGAAAGACACTTGCATGTGTGATTTTTTCTTGACCATTGATAAGTTTCAATGTTAAAATATAGTTAAATAACGTTCGAGGAATATAGATCTTTTATAACAAATTAACACTATTCATAAATATAATATACATATAATTATTCCAAAATAATATTATGTATTGGACTTGTTCTTAGTTGGGTAGCTAATTGGATCTAGCATGAGCTAGTGTATATAAACAATTACCGTTACAAGATTTAATGAGCTTGGACTATCTTTTTCAAAAGACTAGAGAATAATTATAAAAAAAGGGATATATTTTTTTTATCTCGTTCAGATTACAACACTTTTTTTTGAGCTTGTCCCATTCAAATCGTAACATTTAAATATTTAATAATTTTATTCATATGAAAAATACCAAAATATCTATATTTTATATCATATCAACTCATCCACTGTCGTTTCTTCTTTTTTTTTTAATCTCATTCACTCACAAGAACAAAATTATCATTTCTTCTTAATTCAACACATACATAAATTATCTTATTGGATCAAAACGTTATAATTTGAATGAAACAAAATGAGTATATGAGTTGGAAAAAATTAAGTAGCTATAGTTCACGTGTGCATAGAATCTAAAAAGGAGAAAAAGATAGAGCATAGGAAAGTGAACCATGTATGATATGCGCATCACGTAAAAGTATAGAGAGTGATATTTAATATTGGAGATCTTATTATCTTTTTAATACTCCAATAATTAACTTGATGACTAAGATAAAATATGAAATCAAAGCTCTCAACAAAAGGAATTGACTAGCTTCTTGGCAAGAGAGGAGCCACCCCTTCCCTCATCCAGGATATACTTAGATAATACTACGTCGGTACATAAATGTACCGACGATATTTTTTAAACGTTCTTCTCTTATTTTGATAATAACAGATGGACCGATATAATTGTCATTTTGTTCAGTAATACTCGCTTTCTAGCTATTAAGACTTCTATATTTTTGGTAAAAGGTAACTATTAAGCCTATTAAGACTATCGCAATCAGGATCTGAGTGACGAAGATACTAAACACATATGTACTTAACGTAGGTTGTATAGGGCATCAATCTGTCGACTAACTAATGATTTCACAAATCAAGGCCGAGGAAGAGCCGCCATAACAAACAATGTAATGGCTCATGAATCTCGTTAAGGGTCTCAAATATTTATATAGTGACTGTACGTACGTAGCTTAAAGTACCAATAGTTAAGGGTCTAGTTAAAAACTATAAGCCTTGTTGGACGGTGGTTTTTCTAATAATTATACATTTTTGTTGCCAAAGCAAAGGTAAATACTACGACCGACATATTCTGCCAAGTGTGGCCGTCCAAGCCAGATATAAGAAGAATGAGATGTATATAATTTTATCATGTTTGTGATATTATAAGAAAAAAATTGATATATATCATAACATATATAAATTTATGTGTATCTAATTACAATCAACTTTAAAGATTAATTATTGTTTTCTCATTCCAAGTTGTATCTTTTTATCATGTTTTAATTTTGATAGTTGATTTTAACTAGATACATCTAAATTTTTTTACTTTATGTTAAGATATTTATTCGTCAAATCTTATTATAAATGCCGATATGTAACAACATATATACGTGACATTATTGCTATATTTTAAAAAAACTATTTTCTACCGACTTTAATAGATACTAAAATCCTTAATAACATGATTGGAAGACATAGCATCTTACTACGTATTAAGTAAAAAAGGGTGATTATCCAAAAAAAAAAAAAAAAAAAGTAAAAAAGGGTTGGCTCATGATGGCGAAGTGTTAGTACATGCTCTGTTGCTTGGTGCATCGCGAGGAGATGTTGTCGATTGTCCCTAGGATGCGAATGCAACCATTGCCATATGCTCCTCGATTAAAAATGTTGAGCTTGACGACTATTTTAAAAGACTCCTTTCATGTTTTCCAAGTGATTTGTTACAACTGTTTAAATGTGTTTCATAAAACGGTTATGAGGGGTTTGCTCATTGTGAGGACGAGGCGATGTTTGTATCACTCTAAACTGGTGATTTTGGAAGCCATAGTCCTATATTGATTAGGCCTTCTGGTTTGGGCTATCCAAATTTTGGATTGGGCCCATATGCGTGTGAAATTTGATTTTATGAGTGATTGCCAAATGGGATGATCGCAAAGGTATTATTATTGATTTTTACTATAAAAAAAAAAAAAAAAAACAAGTTGCCTTAACGATTTCAGTTGTGCATCAACCTGAAATTGATTTGTCTATAGATTAGTCATGACTTAGAATTCGAGTAGGAATGAATAGTATAAAACCACATAAAGAATGGAAGAGTCGGAATCGTTTTTATCAACAAATCATTGTCGCCTGAACCATGGGGCAATATCCAACACAGTGGGAATAACATATATAACGATTTAAATAACGAAATTCGAATACTCATATTGAGTAGATAATTATGAACTTCAAATGGAAGTGTTGATGTCGTCGATGTTGTCTCACGAACGCATCTCGTTTGGTGACGTGCGACAAAGTATAACCCAGCAACACGTACGAATTCCACACCTTAAATCCTACGAATAAGCTAACGAATAGAGAGAGCTCGATAATTTTATGTGAATATTTATGATTGATATTCATAATCCAACCCTATGGTTTATATTTATAAAGTTAGGAAATGTGTAAGATAAGATATTTTCTGATCAATTAAATTAATATTATTAGTTAAGATATTTTCAGAATATCTAGATTATATATCTTATCTGAGATAATTAAATAAGATAAACCTATGGGCTTCAGACCATATATATTTATTTAATTTATATCTCTTACTCATACGCACATAATCTCTATGTCAATCAGTCACCATAAACACGTTCGAGCTCAAATCTCAACTCCTGCACTCAATCCTCATATTTGAAAATAAGGCGTGCAACCAAAACAAGAAATACAGGTTGGAGCTAATATGATTATAACCCCCTACCGAGGCGAGACATATCGCATCACATAAGAAAATAGGAAGTTGTCTTTACCCCAGTTTATCACTGTCGCATCAAGAACTGACCCGCTACGTCCCTCATGAGCCTTATGCTCAAAACGCAGTCTAAATCCTTAACTGCAAGATTACGCTCTTTTAATAGGCGTCAAGCAAGCAATCTTCGCATCCAACGGATGCCTAATAGGAGACTTGCATCTAGCCAAACACAATCAATCCACTTTACTTTTCGCTACATTCCCAAAAGTACTCCAATGCAGTCCGCACTTATATATAGTGACCATAAGGAATACAATCAAAGAATCAACACGGAAAACTCCACTTCATATTGTGCACTACAATGCAGAAGGATGGAGAAATGCGTAGATCTCACTAAAAGATAGGAACAAGGACATCCATCAATCCTCCATACGCTAAATACCGCAAGCACGACTAGATATGAATGGACGTTATGGTAGAGTCTCGAGCACATCATATCCCAGTGAGTGCCTCGAGTCCGTTTCTAAGATAAGGTCCAACTCTACACTATACGGACATAGGATCAATCGTTCCCCGAATGATCATCCCTCGACTCCAGCTCTCTGATCACCCTCTGCGATGGTTCTCATCATGGATGTTGAATCCGACTAAACAATAAGGCATACATGGGCTTGAAACAAAATATCCACATTCGATCCATCGACCTCATCCTGACCCAATCAGGGCAATCAAAATATAGTCCAATGATACCAGATCATTCTAATAAATTAGCACTTGACTAAATGGACAAATCGGTCTCAACCTTGCTCGTTGCTCATAGCGCTAGAGGGAGGTTGCTTAGTGAGAAAGACAACCTATTACTTTACGACACGTCTTTGTATATATCCCAAGTGAATAACAATGCCAAAAAGATTCAAATGATTTATGAATTAAAAAATACATTAATTACTAAAGATCTCAATGAAAAAAAAAAAAAGAAAAAAAAGAATACATATCAAAAGAGTATGACTAAGGCCTACAAAGCCCTATGTTCCGAACATATCGTGCAAACGAGACCTTAACAACTGGCTTGGTAAGCGGGTCAGCGATCATATGGCTAGTAGTTAAATACTCTAATGTAATCTCCTTCTTCTACTCAACTAAATCTCCGATGAAGTGATCTTGTCTCAATATATTTCGCCTTATCGTGATACCTTTGGTTCTTGACATTTTGCAAGGCTGACATGCTATCACTATACAATGTAACCGTACCTTTGGATAGAGCAACACAAGTATTCTTCTTGCTACTCCAAGATACAGCTCTACCATTCAAAATAAACACATAGGTTGACGTGGACCACGTCAGCATATCCTCGTAGGCGAAACTCTCCTTCTTGAAAGCATAGCATATAATCGACAGTGCCCTGCAAATACCTCAAAATACACTTCACAGTCTTCCAATTGTCGAGACCGGGATCACTTTGATAATGACTCACCAAACTTAGCACGAAGCATATATCGGGTCTACTACATACCATAGCATAGATAAAACTCCCGACTGTACTCGCGTAAGGAACGGAAGACATCTTGTGTCTTTCTGCATCAGTGTGGGGACATTGATCATGGAAAAGTGTAGCACTCTTGTCACATGGCGTGTCAATGGGTTTGGCTTGATCCAAGTTAATGCTCCAAGACCTTCTCAATATAAGTCTATTGACTTATCCCAAGAAGTCGTTTTGTTCGATCACGAATGATCCTTACCCCAAGGATAAAATGAGTCTCACCCATGCCGTTCATCTCAAATAGAGAGAATTGTCTGAAACCACTATCTTCTCAACAGCTTGTACTTCGCCCTTTGATTCATTACCAGTAGTCCCCATCACAACTTGCTTAGGAACCTAAACCTTCTGGCTCTTTGGCTTATATCTGCATTTCTCTCTCAAATGTCCCTATTTACCACAGCTAAGATAACATATTGGCATCCATTCATAGACTATCTTTTGCTGTATCCGTTCTCATCTGACCATTTAAAGGATATCGATTCAACCAACTCCTTTTTGGTACGCACTTCTACAAGAACTCGAGGATAGGATATCCTACCCTTGACAGTAGTTTGTTGATCCGTGCATAAAGAAGTCTCAACTCTACTAACAATCTTCTCCAGAGCTTTCTTTCCCCAAAATTCAAGATCCAACCCAGGAAACTGAACCCACGTAGGCACCTTTTCCAGCAGGTCCTCATCAAACTTAAAGTTGTGTTGCCATTGCCTATGCACCAGAGGCTTTGAACTGAAGGACTAATTACTACTTTCAACCTTCTCCAAATCCTTCTTATCAGCGAATCTAAAGATATAGTAACTTTCTTCGTGTAGTAGAATCTCAAGGTAATTAATCCCCTTCTAATGCTGTTCAGCAAAACCTTTTACTGTCCCAAACAGAACTTGATCACCAACAACATATCCAATCAGTGTATAGTCCCAATACCGACATTCTTTATATTTTCAGAAAGAAAAAGGAAATTCCTGTTATCGTTAGATAAAACCATGTTATTGAATTTGATGATCAAACAAAAATTCGTCACAAACAAGGTCGAAGTATCATTGACTTCCTGCAGTTTTGTGACAATGTATTCATTATCACTTTAAACCTGAATTTGATCATATTTGTTATAATGATTTGGTCGGGATTTACATCATGTTTACCGGGTGTTAATCTAAACTTTTGAATTACAAAGATAACGTATTTCATTAGAGCATACAAGCATTCGCGCAACGTGCGAGTACTATACTTCCTCTTCTTCTGTCCCGCGAAAATTACAATACATTAATTCGAATCGAAAATTTATGTGTATATTAAATTTGTATTAAATAATATTAAAAATACAGTTTATTATAATAATTGTGAGAGAAATTAATGAATGTACTATAGTTGATTTAATGTTATTCCTTATCAAATTAGAAAATATTGTAATTTTTTAGGGATATCCAAATAAAGCAAGTGTTGTAATTTTCATAGGACGGAGAGTATAAATTCACAAAGTTATATACATTCCATGAAATGCCACGAGAGTAATTTTAGGAATTAATTAATTTTGACATTGAATTGAAGAGTAAAATGATGCAATGAAAAAACTTCATAACTCACAACCTCAATTTCAACTTTCTTAAAGATAAATGCTACTCCAATATTTAAATTTCTGAAAGCTAAATGATTGTTGAAACACGGGCAATGATACATATAAGAGAAAAGAAAATGCGTATCGTGATATAGGTGTGTCTAATACTCTCTCCGTCTCATAAACTTTACAACATGTACGTATTTTGTATTATTTTATACATATGAATACAAGTGTCGTTTTCATATCAAATCACGTCTGATCGTCCCGCAACATGCATTAGGTTGAAGTACGTAACTTGCACAATCATTGATGTTTCACGTTAAATTTACAAAAAAATTACGTTTAATCGTCGTTACACGCGTATCAAACTTTGCATCGACACGCGTACAAAGTCAAAATGTGAAAGTTTATGGGACGGAGGGAGTAATTAATGCACGATTGAGATTAAAACAACAAAGATAAATTATTAAGATTAAAATATAGTATTCTAATCTCAATCCTTGATTTTTATTGTTTTAATTTTAATCGTTTGTTTGTTATTAGACACACCTATGTCATAACACATATTTCCTAAGGCCTAAATATAAATATGGTTAAACATATCCTAATTATTCACATGATTGTCACATGATCACAACACGTTTGATGCCAATTTTAGTTTCGAATAAGGTTATATCCTTAAATTGTTGCTGAACAGAATTGTATTTCCAACTAAAGATTCTTGATGATAACAGCAGAGCGAGAAATACAATGCTTTGAGATTTTAGATGGACCAACTTGTAAATTAAGTCGAAACTGAACTATCTTTTATGGGTTTGCTCATTGAAAGGATGAGGCGATGCTCGTGAAACTCTAAACCGGTTATTTTGGAAGCCGTAGTCCTATATATTGATTGGGCCCGTCGTGTGGGTTATCCAAATTTTTGATTGGTCTCTTGTGGGTCTACAGTCCAGTTGTAGAACTGGCGGGACTGAGGAAAATTTCGCCCAAATGCATGTGAAGTTTGATGTTATGAAATGGTTGACATATGGGATGATCACAAGGGTATTATTGTTGATATGTTTTAGAATAAAAGAGTTGTTTTAATATTGCAGTGGGTTTACTTGGTGGAAAAAAATAATTAGTCATTTAATAGAATTCTCAAGTTCACTCTAAATAACTTAAATTTCAAGTTCACTCTAAATAACTTATTTTCCAAGGGATAACTCTTATTTCCAAATTCCCATAACATTTATCAAACGCTTATACAGTTTGAAAGAAAATAAAATAAAAAAATCAAATAGCTATGTAGGTGGTTACTATTTTTTTGATAAGACTATATAGATGAGAATTTAAAACTATGCTATTAGAATTGAGTTGTTTTTTTTTTTTTAAACCACAAGAATTAAGTTGTTTAAAATGAACTTATACCCTATCAATTTTTTTAAAAAAAAATTCAATGATTTTTGAATTAACATTATGGTTGTAAATAAAGATAAATTCACATTGGAAATGGTAAAACATGAAAACTCAAAAACATAGATTAAGGATATAATATTGTTTTTAAAAGAAGATAATGATATGATTCAAAGTATGAAAAACTAAACAGAAAATTTTGAAGAAAATTTGAACGTAATTTTTGTATGTTAAAAAATTAAAGATGAAATAAGAAGAAAATGGAACAAAATTTTTTTGGGCCTTGAGATGACAAGTAGAAAAGTCTGATCCAGAAAAGTTGGGCCCGGCATTTTATTAGGCGGCAAAAAAAACATTGGGGACAAACAAGAATGCTAATTGACGCGATTTTGATTATTTGATTCGATTTTTTTTTATCAATTTTAACTAAGATGAAAAAAATCATAACCTAATCGATTAAATTTTTCAACATAATAATCATTTATTACTTGATTTCGGTTAATTGTTTATGTAAACAGTAAATCGATTTCTTAATCGGTTATACTTAATCAGTTATTTAAACATATGGTTTTTAAACTGTTCTCAATCGGTTCAAACAGAGTGAATAATAACATAAAATTACTCATTTATGAAAAACTAATAATTGGTTATATATGATTTTGATTGATTTGATAAATTGATACATATTATTCGGTTAATTAGTTAATTATAATCGATTATTATTATTATTCGGTTAAACGCAATCAATTAACCTAGTCAGTTAAACAATTTTTAATCGATTAATCGACTAAAAACCGTAATCAAATCGAATAATTAAACGATTATATTTTTAAAATCAAAATTAAACCATTTAATTAATCGATTTCGATTTAAATAGTTTGATTTCGTTTCGATAAATGGTTTTACAAATGAGTGAAGGGAGACATGAACTCTGGTCTCTACGTTGTAGGATTCCAGCAAAACCAGTAAAGCAAACGAAACTATATACTAAAATCATTTTCAAATCTTAAATATATACTATCTTCATTTCATAATTATTATGACGTTTTTTTCATATATTATTCAACACGTGATTTGAGAAGGTTCATTATTCATCCAAATGACACAATTTAAATTTTTTATTGATCCATAATTATAATATATAACGTTTATAATTATTAATATTTCACGATATTTTTTTAAAAAATAACGTTTAATATAATCTTCTCAGGCGGGGTATAAACTACTACAAAAAAAAATTCAGTGGAGACACCGGCCCATGGCCTCCATGGTAGGTCCGCCCCTGATTGCAGTTGCGCATCGATATGAAGTGTACTCCCTCCATTCCACAAACCTTACGGGGTTTTGATTTTACACGCGTGTTGATATAAAATTTGATATGTGTGAAACAACGAGCAAATGTAATTTTTTTATAAATTTATCGTAAAACATCAATGGTTGTTTAAATTACGTACTTCAACCTAATATATATTACGAGACGATCAGATATGATTCGATATGAAAACAAAAATTATATTCATACGTACAAAATAATATAACATACATATACGTTGTCCAATTTATAGGACGAAGGGAGTATTTGTCTATAAATTAGTCATTATTTAGATTTCGAGAGAAGATGAACAGTCTAAAACGATATAGTATATAGAATGGAGAAGTTGGATTTATTTTTATTGACAAATGATAGTCTTTCTGTGTAGTATATGAACAAATGCACCGTGCACAAATAGGAGAAGCAAACGAGGAGTAACACGCTGTATATTGATTTCTTCACACTGCTGATACATAAAATTGCACCTTTTTTTATAGTGAAAACATAGCGTGTATGTGATGATTTCTCCCCATACCCCCAAGGAATAAGTTCCATGCCTTAATGGAGAGGATATGTACAACTTGGTACTATTTGTCGGACAATATTTACAACAGTTTCAACTATGGAAGACTTTCTCAGTGTTGTGACAGCGTTGAGCACTACTGTTATTATTGTATGTAAAGGTTTTTTCTTTATTGAACGGACCGGGCATCGATTGATCTGTTCGTGAAAGTGATGGAAGAAAACGGAGCCTTGATTTGAAAATCCGCATATTAACGGTGCAGTGCGATCAAACTCTACTGATTGTGAGGATCAAATTTGACCACCACAAAAACTACTACTCCGAATGTTATATAATGTGTGGTATAGATTTATAAGTAATTTTCTTGATCTAAGATTGTGTGAGTAACATTGAGTATGTTTCATTGATAAAAATGAATCTCAATTTTTTTTTTTTTAAAAAAAACTTTCTCTCTTTCTTTTTTAGAAAAAATGAAATACATATATATCCATTTTTCATAGGAAAAGAGGAATTTGTTGTTAGCAATATACAATTTGTATGTTGATAGGACATATTCAACGATGAAGATTTTTTTAAACTGTTTTTATTTTTGAAATTTTCAAATCATTTAATCTCCATCATCAATTAATCCCTAACAAACACATAATATTATCATCATAAACTGTATTTCACCAATTTGTGATTCCAAACATACGACTCGAATGGCGTTGATGACAAATTTAGATGAGTATGTGAAGGCTTGTTTAGATGATGATTTATCAATCTGAATGTTAGAGTCTCTATTAGTCCTATAATTGTTATTTTGGCATCTTAAGTAAGAAGGCAATCATAACAAGCATTTATCATAGTTGTCGCATTTGATTTTTGTTCCAAAAATAGAATTGGATAATTTATTGTTATTTTCATTCCTATAGTTCATATTTTCAATGTTCTTGTCACTCATTTCTCATATTATATGTGATACTAAATATAACATTAAAACAATATAGATTAAAAATAAAAGTGTATAAAAATGATGGAATAATGAAGCAATTTAATGGGTTATGATGTGAATTTCAGTTAGACAAAACGGATTGTCAGAGTATTTGACGGATGCAAATCAGAAAAAAAAATCCAACAAAGTAAAAATGAAGGTAGGGAACTTTGATTCGTTCTCTCACGGAGCGGAGACAAGAAACGGGATAGAATTAACAAAATATGAACGGATTTCCCCGCTCCGCTCCATGCCCATCCCTCGTATCGAGTTGCCAACATAAATTGATCTTAAATGACTTGTGTCTCACGTATGATGTCTGGGCTTCTCGATGTGTTGTGGCTTTTATCCATGGCAGATTAGCGATTCATTCTGCTGTCATGGATGAGTTTCAGGTGGTTCCTCTTTGACAGCCTCTATAATTATATGGTGCGCTCAAACCAGACAAACTTTGTTCCTTGCCCTCGAATCCGTTTCACGTGTTCATTCAACGCTCCTGCAATACCAGCCGAGATGCCTGCACCACGAGCGACTTTCCATGTCCAAGACCAAGAGAACAATCCAGGTTATAGATTGGAGAACCGGGTCCAGGTACAGGATCAACTACCAAGCTCCCGCTGTGATTACCCGGGTAGTGAGCCAGTGACTTGGCCAAAGTCAAGAGAGGACAGTGACACAGTGAGCATGATGTTATGCTCAGAGTGAGTAGAAAATTGCTGGAGAAATAGTTATGTGGGAAGGACGAAGAGCATCTCTATTAAGCAGGAAGCTCACTGCTTTCTGCTGAACTAGGGATAACACTGGACTGACTTCGCAAAGATCACTTGTTTTGAAATTTGATCCTCTTCAAGATGGAACCTTCAGGTACATATTCCTCGCCAGAAACAGAACCCTCTCATCACCTATACTAGTGGGATATGCTTATCTGCTGCTCAATCACAATGGTCGAGTACTGCTAATGCGGGTAATTAAAGTATCTTAGTAACAAACCAAAGCCAGCAGAGTTCACAGTCGCTTCACAAAGCTTAACCATCACCAAAGCCACAATACAAACATCCGAAAACCAACACCAGACATCACTGAGGCAAGATATTATAAATGTCATATATCATCTGTACATACGCAAATATGAACCAACATTCAAAAGTTACACAAGCACAACGGAGAACGGGAGAAGCTATCAATCTCGCCCTTCAACATCATCAAACACAGCTCCAAATCAGCAATACGCAATCAAATCATAAACACAACGTCCAACACCAAACAAACAAAGACATGTCTCCATTCCCTAGCAAACAGGCAATCGCAAAGGCAACAAACAACCCCTGGCCTCATAGCCAGGCAAATGCCTGCTTACCATTACCACTGAACCAAAACTTCCTGACACATCAACCCCGCCCGAACTCCTTCAAAATCCTCTTCATATTCACAACAATCCCCAAACTATTACTCAACCTCACATTCACCTCCTCCACCCTCCCCTTCACCACCTCCGCCGCCGCCGCCGCGGCCTCCGCCCCCACCTCTCCCAACCCATCGACACAAGTCTCCAAATCTGTCATCGCGGCACTAACCCACGTCTCCAGATCCCCTTTCCCTTCCTTCCCTTCCCTCGCCACCTCGGCCGCCCTCTCCACCGTCCCCACCGCATCACCAAACAGCTCCTCACAATCCCTTAAAGCCATTACAGTTCTTGAATCATCTACCCTTTTGAGAATCTCTTTCGAGAGAGCAGCTAGATTAGTCAAGGAAGCGGCCGATGCGACGAGGGAGAGCGAAAGCAGGAGGTGAGGTGAAGCCGCAGGGTTGTTCGAGTTGAGGGACGGCGTGATCGTGGCTATACAGACCGCGGGGTGGGGCGTGTAGGCGCAGACGGATCGGACACTGTTGTATTGATTTTGGACGCGATCATCATTATCATCTTCATCATGAATGGATTCGAAGATGGTGATGGCAAGGAGGACGAGGAGGAGGAGAGTGAGGAGGAGAGCGGCAGCGGTGGCGATGGTGGTGATGATGGGTTTGCGAGGTGGGTTTTCGGCGGAAAGGGGTTTGGTGGTGGGATTGGGGAGTGGAGTGTAGCATTTGGGGAGGTTGAAGGACTCCATCGATGGAGGAGTTTGTTTGAGCAAGGGAGGAGTTGGGGGAAATGGGTGGACGAGGAAAGGAAAGTCGTCGTGTTGGTGAAGGGAATGGGATGCCAAGTCAAGATTGGGAAAAGATGAAGCAAACAGTGGGAGCAACATGTACTGTGACTTGCACTATTTTTTATGCTATAGGCATGATTTTAAGGAATGCAAATCAACCAACCCATAAAAACCTCCTACTAATAAACTTTTTATCTTACATATTCAAAATTATCTTCTTTTTTTTAATTTATAAAATCTTTATTTATCATCAACTACATAAAAATCTCTATCTTAAATATCTAATCTGTATATTAACAATATATTATATACTTCACTCATTTCCCACACTAACACTACCTCACCACTCTCCTCCACCTCTCGGCTCTCACTGCTCCCAACGTCAACGATCGTTTCAAATCTTCGACATTGAAATGATCTACCGCGATACAGACACGAAACCAACGATGCATTGTCGATGGAGTGGGAGATGGAGTCAATAATAGACCTTGATTTCTCCGATCTCGACTCTTCCTTACCTTTCAATCACATCGTCACATCATCGTCGCCGTTGTCGGATAATCATCAGCAGAAGCATCAACTCTCTCCGACGAGTTCAACACACCAAAATCTAAATTCCCCAAATCTTAAAACCCAAAATCTCAAAGCCCAATATCGCAAATCCCAAATCTCAAAACCCAACATTTCAAATCCCAAATCTCAGAAGTTAGGAACGATGCAAATACAAAAATAAAAAATAAAAAATAAAAAATAAATAATAGTTATAGATGTTATAGTGAGTAGATAAAATTGACGAATCACTGTTCATAATGATACATAATAGATAATAGTTGCAATCATTGTTCATAATTATACATAATAGATAATAGTTAGATATTCTGCTGGAGGTGTTATTTTTATCAAATTTCACCTTTTTATTACCTAAACTACATATTATACCTATTTTACATAATGCAATGCAAGTGCTCTAAACAAATAGACTATTTTTTGGTACCCTAAGGAATTTGTCGAACACCATGTCACTTGATTACAGGAGGAGTTGCTCCATCATTAAAGTCATGAACTCGTGGTAATAAAAACAAAAAGATAGAAAAAATATGAAGACGTATAAACAAAAATACTGTTTGATATGACGTCTATATTTTTCTATAAGTTATGCAAAAGTTTTACTACGACTCACCGATTCGCCATAGTCGGGGGAGTGTCCTCCAAACGAAACTCATATACTCTACGTTACTGAGTTTTATATTCACGGGTTATGTTTTTCGTTCGTAGAAAATCAACAGTAGAGTCCTGTAGAGTGAGGATTGCATACATATATCTCTCTCACGTTGGTTATCATGTAACTTAACCAGTAGATTTTAACTTACTGTAAGCTTACTGGAAGCTGACTAGAGATAATATGTAATATGACTTGTTATATTTTGGTTATTGAAAATAGACTGTAATTTTGTAAACTAAATGTTACTGTCATAATTATGTAATATAACTGATTTGTTAGTTTTTCTTGTCTTTTATACTTCTAAACCCGTCCGGGTTATTGGGCCTTGTCACAGAGTGGATCCGTGACAAGGCATAACGTCCACGTGCCGTCAAGACGTCGGGGCGTTACAACGAGACTACAGAGACCTTTGAATGAGTTTTTTGACACTTCCTTCGATGCATGTTTAACAGACCACCGATTTCTATAATTATGGATCACGATGGAGCCATTATCAAAGCAATCTCTAATATTTTTCCTTCTTCCCGTCATCGTTTTTGTGCTTGCCATATTAAAAACATGTTCAAGAGAACCTTCACTCTTTGAGGTCGAAGTATGCAGACTTTGAGGTATGATATTTATTAACCATGCTAGTTGCAGTAGAGAGTTTGATCTTTTTTTCTTTTCTTTTTTGCTTATTTTCTGTTTCATATGTGAGAGTTCTTATAGAACATCTGAACAAAATATTTGTTAGTTGTTGGTTTGGTTATTTTATTGCTACTAGTTGTGCATAACTTTTAGTCGCTGGTTGTGCTTATTTTATACTTGCTGGTTTAGTTTAGTTGCTGGTTAGAACTTTTGATCAAATAACCTACTTGCTGGTTTAGTTTACTTGCTGGTTGTGCACATTTTTTAGTTGCTGGCTGTGCTTATTTTATACTTGCTCGTTGCGTTATTTTGTACTTGCTGGTTTAAATTAGTTGCTGGTTGGAGCTTTTGATCAAATATACTTGCTGGTTTAGTTATTTTATGCTTGCTGGTTAGTGCTTCATTATCTCTGTTTTTCATCTTCCTTCCAAATGCTGTTAGTGGTTACTTTTTGTATTGCAGGAAACACGCAAAGCATGGGTTAAAAACAGTAATATTTATGAATTTGAGACTAGTTGGATTGCGTTGAAAAATAAGTATGAAGTAGATGAAAAACATTGGCGGACAAGGATGTACAATTGGAGACGATACTTGGCGAAGGCTTACTTAAAGGAAACCTTTTTTGCAGGAATGACCACGAGTGGAAGAAGCGAGAGCATACACTCTTTTTTTGATTCATATGTGAATGCGAACACGATGTTGAATGATTTTGTGAAGCAATATGATAAAGCATTGAGTGCTCGATGTTTTGCTGAAGAGGAAGAGGATTTCATCACAATGGACTCAAGGCCAACACTTTCCACTAACAATCCGATTGAAAAGCAAGTCGGCCAATGCTACACAAGGAATTTGTTTGCTGTCTTTGCAAAGGAGCGGCAACTCGCAAGAGACGAGGTGGCTCATAAGAAGGTCAGCAAGGTTGGAACAGTTAGCCATTATCGTGTCGGCCTATTGAAGGTTGATAAATCTCTATGGAGAATAGTAGACTTTGATCCAAATGAGGGGCCGAAATGTACCTGTTCATGTGGAAAATTTGAGACGTACGTAGTCTTATGCAAGCATATTCTGTACATCCTCAAAATGAAGCAAGTAGTAGTCCTTCCGGAAATGTATATTTTGAAGAGGTGGACAATTGATGCTAGATATAAAGTGAATGACTTCATATCCGATGCAAGGAAATATGATAGTGACAGTGGCAGTGTGAACCCTTTGCAGTTATGGGTCCTTCGAAGAAGGATCCTCTGCTTCATAGATAATGCTAGAGATTCTCCTACGACAATTGACAAGATTGTAAAGTTCTTTGATGCATTAGAGCTTGAGGAAAGTACAAGGAACAATATTGTTCAACAAGATGCAGTGGAAGTTGGAAGTCAAGCAGATTCATATGTGGGGTTGACACAATTGAAGAGCATACCTCTAGTCTTTATACGTGATCCAGCAAACCCGTCTCGTCATAAAGGTCGGCCAAAAAGTGCTACAAAAATCAAGTCTGGATTAGAAGTTTCTATGAAGGCGCCATAGCGAAGGAGATGTTCCTATTGTTTAAATTTGGGTCATTACTCCACTGGATGCGTAGTTCGGAAGGTATGTTATCATGTTGTTGTGTTGTGCTGCGGTTACTGATTTTATCCCATGTACTGTATTTCTATTACTTATGTAAAATTTTGATGCATATAGGCGGAGTTAGCAAGCGGGAATTTACGGCAATCAACCAATACACCAGCGGAAGGGAGTGATGTTGATACCGATGATCAAAGGTTTTGACGATCAAATGTAGAACACTTTTCATATGAACGAAACCTGAAGTAACTTTTGTATTGGACATGCCAGTGGAAGAGAGTTGCTGGTTCATGTATTCCTTACAATAAGGATGACTGTAATGTCATATTCTTTTTCATGCATTTCATGTTTGGTATTCGTACGACTGTAATCTCTAGTAAACCCATGTTTTCATGTAAATCAACTTCGTCAAGATAGCAACTTTGATAAGGTCTCTCGTAATATCATCCGCGCTCTTATAAACTCAAGTAAACTGGTGATATGGTACAAGGATCAATTCCTGGTTTTCATGTTTTCAGAAGGAATGATAGTGATACAAGATTCAATTCATCGTAGTAATTTTACCAAAATAAGGATAATGGTACAAGTATCAACTCAAGTAAACTCAAGTTTTCATGTTTACAAAAAGAACGATAATGGTACAACGATCAATTCACCACAGCGATTTTACCAAAACAAAGGTCAATTTACAACTGATGTCATAACTGGTTTGAGATCAACAAATGAAAACAAGGTAAAGATTAACTTGAATCTTTGAACCATGACAGAATGTACATAGAAACTAGCTTAACTAATGCTAGCAGCAACAACAAGACTTGGATTGATCTCCTCTAGTTGCTTGAGAACACAATCGCCATCAGACTCGTCTCTCATTAGCGACACATCGAACACCTTCAACCACTTCTGATTTATCTCTCATTGGCGACATATCGAACACCTTATTTGTCCATTGTTATGACCCAGGTTTATTCCTTCTACCGTTTCACTTGGCAACTTTCCTGTTAATAACTCAAGAATGATAACACCCAAGCTGAAGCTGTCATCCTTGTTGGCAGGCGACTTTGTCGTGGGCTTCTGGAACTCTGGTGCATAATGAAAGGAAATCACGAAAGCTGTAATTAAGGATGGTCCATGATATTCACGTCAGATTACCTAGCTTAAAACTCATAAATTGACCATAATTTTCAGAAACAACACAACCAAATTTAACATTAAAAAAGAAAAAAGAAAAAAGAAAAAGAGCCCTAATCTCAATCAGAAAGGACACAAGATACTACATGTGCGATGAGAAGTTTTGAAATCGAATGTTTTCTCAATCAGAAAGCCCCAATTTTTCCCTATATTCATAAGGAGGATTTTGATTTATGCTTCATGTCTTCGTTTTCTGATTTTCCCTCAATTTCCTCAAGTCAAGAAGTTGGAATCAAAAAGTTAATTCTCGCGGGGGTTCAATTATCTTCCCCTGTACCAAGAAAATAAATCCTTGCAATGACTCTAAGGGGCGTAAACATTACATCCATAATTGAGCCCTAACTGGATATTGTATATCATCCACTCTAAGTAATGCAAGGACGAAAGCAACACACATAAACATAACAAATCCCTATGGTCCAGTTTTCGAAATTTCAACGCTGGTTGAAAAGACACTGCTTCCAAGTGAAAAATCGATTCAATGCACAGGCCAATGACGCCCTTCGATCCAGTACCAACAGCTAGTTTCCTTGAATCTTCAAGTCAGGCAATACAAAATGGCCAAATTGGCGACAGGTGTACTTGAGCGATTCCTTCCAGGTTATACATGTAGAGTTCTTGTCAGACAATCGACTCGCAAAATGTTCACAATTCAGCAGATTCGACCAACGAAATCAACAAAAGGATTTGTAAGAGAACTGGCGTATGATCGATGGCTGATATGTGATTTTATTTAGATTAGTTATGGCGTGGATGCCATAAATCAATGTATTTTTAGCATATTTGGAATCTCATTGTTGTAAATTAGGTTCTGAGTTAAATTGAGATTTGGGAGAGATGGATGTACACCATTTTACCTCGTAAACAAATATTTTTTTGTTGTATCGTATTTTTTTAATTGTCAGATTAGAAATTATCTTTTTATATCATCTAATTCATACAACAAATTTGCCATATATTCTCTCTTTTTTTGATAGCCTCCAACCAGCGTCACGAACAAACCCACCTAAAACGTAACAAAAATAAAATTACTATTCAATCCACAATCAATATTACTAACCTCAATTACATTAAAATATGGTTAAAAATATTATTCGTTTCAAAAAATAATTTTGTAATCTAATATATCATTTTAATTTATTAAAAATAAAAACATATTCATATTTTAAAAATCTGAAAACGAACAACTCAATGTGGTCGACACCTTCATAACCAACGGCTAGCTTCCTCGTGTCTTTTAAGTCCATTCAAGATGGCTGACATAGCTCCACGACAGTACTGCAGCTCCTCAAACGAAATCACAGAAAGGTCATAATAACATGTTTGAGCGAGGAGCAGGAAGATAACATGGTAGAAAGCGTGCTCACAGTTGGAAAATGCAGCACGGCCTACAACAAACTGTCCATGTTAAGTTCCACAAAGGAACACGGATCAGGAATGTCAAAGTTCTTCAAAACCTGAAACCGGATAGAAGCGGCAAAAGATTTGTAAGACAACATTCATGGTAGGCATGCAAACAGATATTTTTGCATCACTGTTCGTTGTTGCACAATGTATTAGTACAAGACTTTGTGGCTTGAGTCCATCTTGGGGATGGTTTCAGCATAGGCTCATCTTCAACATAGACATCACATATCAGTTCTGGGCACCCGGGTGTTCAAAAAGTGTATTGTGGTCGCTTGCTTTCATGCTTATACAGAATACTTTATTATCCTGCTGAGGATACCAGCACAAGCTCATACAGGAAAGATACCCCTGAAATTATAACTTTTAACACAAGAAAATTCTTCAAAAAGAGAGATGACATAACTCATTGGTTAGAAAGGGCTTTTGGAGAGTTCGTTTCTACAAAACGGAATCCCCTTTGTGGTTTGATCAGGGAAAGGCAGGGAATATTCATGCGCAGACTATAGTTAAGACTATTAACTTTCCATTGTTCTGAGACAACTTACCTCTGGATGCACGATACCGAAGTTTCCTATGTGCTTCCCTTTGTATATGATGCTGGCTTGCCTCCCGGGAAGAAACTGTGGCTCCTTTATAATGGTAGAAACAATAACATTCATAATTAATACCGATTACTATCACATAAATGATGACGATAAAGAAAGCATGCCAGTATAGCAGGTGCTTACATCTGAGCGCTTTATGTAATACCCCGTGCTCTCGTCTCCTGGAATGAATGGTGTTCCAACGACTTCCATAATTCTGTCTACGAGGCTATGTATCAGCTGCAGATAAGTGCAAATAACAAAAAGCAATTAAATAAATTGATAAGTATCATCAAATTAACTAGTGGCAAGTGGGAGAAAAAAAAGAAAGAAAACTAAATCCCTAGAAATGATACCTCTACCAGAAACTGAAGTTCCATGTGGATAATTAACCAAAAACAGAAGTCTGTGGAAGCAAGAAGTTACCTCAAAACCTGAATTAGCACCACAATAAAGTGCTGCAAGTTGATGGCGATTGATAGCACCTACATCTTTTAGTTTGTCCAAGATGGCAACGTCACCAACTTCATAGATCTAAGTATATACAAATATAATATGATTAGAATTCGTACCAAACTCCTGAACTCCAAAATGCAAACCCTAGAGGACAGTTCTCAACCGCAAGTTTGCAGCTTGCTGTACTCACCAGCGTATTCATGGTGGGAGAGCATTCTTATAAAGTTTTCTTAAGGGTAACATAGAAACAACATAAAGACCAAGGAATACCTTTATAGGTTTTGGGTGGTCTTTGTTGTGCGCAATAGTCTTTAAGATTCCTGGTAAGAGATTGGTCCGAACAGCCTATAGAATCACCATATTCACAGTTCTCTCAGTTACTTTGTATAGGAAAGAAACTTGCAAAAAGAAGAAGATATGAAGAATATAGAACATACTGCTTCAAAATATTGGAAATATGCAAAATTATAAAATTGTAAAAAATGGATATATAAAGATATTGAAAGCAAGCTGCGGAACTTGTCAAAAGGGGAGGAACTTCAGAAAAATTTAGAAGTTGTTGAAATCAAGTATGCAGACTCAATACTAATAATCCACGTACGACCAAGAACCTCAAAATCCGCAGAACGTGGATTTCCGACTATAACAGCCGTGGACTTGTCATCTTTACGATTCAACATGGTGAAGTTCTCTTTATAAGAGCATAATATCCATGTCAAGACCTCAGTGAACCCCGTCATCGCAATCTGAAAAAGAAGAGAGACATTCATTGAAACGAGGAAAAATTCGAAAGAAGAAAATAAGGAATTTAACAGCTAGCCAAATAGAGGAAATGACGGTGTCAATTTCCTTCACATAGAGGAAATGAAAAGCTTCAACTCTATGAACTGCAGGTCATGAACATGTACTGCCAGGAATTTTTCTCAAATTCCGACTTCTCGTTAATATTGTAGGAGGGAGACTACTATATGCGCCCATTCCTTTCATTATCAAGCCATAACTCAGCCCTACCACATTCAGCAAGTTTCTTCGTTTGTCGTACAGGCAGTTTTTCCAACATGAACATCTATGATCTGCATTTGATACAATGTAAAAATGCACATCTACAAAGAAATCATAAGTTCACCTCAGATCGAATCAGATCGCTTAGGTCATTCAATGGCAGTGGCTTCAGTGACACTGGCTTTCTCTTTGGAATTTCATTGTATCCAAAAGCAATAGCCACATCCTACAGTAGTAATGAGAAACAAATGATGATTCCACAATTAAGCTATGCAAAACTTAAAACTTTCAAGAAGAAAACACAATGTACAGACATGGTTCAAAGTCTCGGTTGCGGTCTCCGTCTCGGTTCTCAAAATATTGTATTGGTATCGGTTTCTAAAAGTAGTTAGAGGCTCCTAAAAGTCACCAAAAAATTATGAAAAATACTTCATAAATATAGTAAGATAATTACATTGTTAGATAGTCATATACACCACATTTAATACATTTAATGTTTTAAGATATCAACGTAACAACTGCTGACATCTAAAAATAATACAATAGAAGGAAGCACATATGTCCAATACTCTTATTCTCATATTGATAGAACATTGGATGCATAAACTTCTTCGAGTTGGACGTTAATTCGGTTTTTATCAGTAATAAAACCAGAAATTGACGTATTTTTTTCAAAATAGAGCTGCGAAGAGGGCTGATCTCACTTGATGGGATAAAAGCTTGATTTTGATTTTTTTGAGCTGCGAAGAGATATGAAAAAACTTGTATACTTTTGGTCATTTTTATGAGGCAAACCAACAATGAGATACTGAGCATTTGCTCATGACGTTATGCACGCTATAAAACATTTGATGTTTTTGAATGTCATGAAGATCTTATGAATTACAGAGCTTGTCTTTTGATGTTTTAGATATTAGACTCTTGTTGTCATGAGGCTTGTGTCTTTCTCTCCTTTTGTGCCGAAACAACTCTATAAGAGTTCATGTCATCGTTTGATTTGAATACACTATTGTTTCTTATTTATAATTGCTTGTTTTGCAGCTTTTGCTATTTCTTCTATGCAAATGATGTAACTCCATGCTTTTTGCACCACTTTGGATCTAAAATTCATATAACCTAACATTTGGTCTTATGTTTTTCACGTATCAAAGAATCTCGCGGAGTTTGTTTCAAGTCTCACCCTTTGTTTAGGCCGAAAATCTTTTTATCTCGATTTTCTATGATAAATCGCCGAGACAACCGAATAAATGCCTTGATGTATCAAATGCGTAATTCAATTGACTCAATTGACAATAGTTCGATTATGGTCGAAACCGAACCGATACACCGAGATCTCGACCGTGACGGCCAAGACTTTGAACCATGTGTACAGCTAGATGATAGATCCGCTTCAGGGAAAACCTAGTTGCAATAATTTATATGACATCAAAAATCTATACAGAACGAGTACCTCCATCACATCACAGGGGTGAAGAACATCACTCCTCGTA
>JAOVYX010015915.1:0-55951 GCA_035668315.1 Drosera spatulata | reverse complement strand
TATATAGTTGTTGGAAGGGATATTTTGGTCATTTTCCTTTAAAAGAGCCGTTAGGAATTAACTTTCACATCAAAATTCCGTTCACGTTCTTCCAGAAATGTCAACGGAATTTAAAAAACCGTCATCGGTTTTGTAAAACCGTCACCGATTTTCCCATGCATAATCAGGACAGAAAGGTTGGTATATGAGATCTGAGAAAACCGATGATGATTTTCAGAAAACGTTGACGTTTTACCAACAAACGTCAACATTTTCCGAAAACCGTCATCGGTTTTCTCAGATCTCAGATACCAACCTTTCTGTCATGATTGTGCATGGGAAAACCACCAAAAATATTGACGGTTTTCGGAGAACCGTCACCGGTTTCTACCAACGGCTCTTTTTTAAAAAGGACTTCCGGTTGATCGGGTCGGACGGATAAAAACCCGGCCCATCTGATCAACCGAAAGCCCGAACCATGGGCCAGGCCGGACAGGCATCAGCCGGGGGCAAAGCCCATTAGGCCCGTCCGACCTAGGCCCACAGGACGGGCCGGCCCGTTCGAGCTACAGTGTCGGGCTTCGAAGCCCGAACCGAAATGGACAACACTAAGCACATATCGATGTCCAACTTCATGATCACAATCAGAAAGATGTCGAGGCGTTCCATTATTTGGTGCATATCCCCTTTTATGACCGGTGAAGACCTCTGGGAAATTACCATTGATATCTGAAGAAACATATGTCCCATAGTTCTGAGGAAGGTCTCTGGACTTACTATCCACATTAGGCACGAGGTAATGAGTGCAAAAATTTGAGACCTCCTCAGTGAGATAAGCAATGCAGATTGAACCTTCGACTCTTGCCTTGTTTGAAACTTTTTTCTTCAAATGGTGTTGATATCTGTCAATTAAGATTTAACTTTTGTCTTAAAATGAATAAATGAGTTGAAAAACAGCTTCTATAAAATCGTTATGAAAATTATTAACATCGTTCCATAAAATACATCCACCTTGCACTGGTTCGCATAGCTTGGCCTCATATGGAAGATGAACAGGAAGATGCTCCATAGAGTTAAACCAACTTGGTGGCATGATTTTCTCCAACATACAAACAATGACCGGTATTTCTTCCTCCAAACACTCCATGTCTTCAACACGATTGGTGTTGTAACATAAACCTTTGAAAAAAAAGGCTCAACTCTGCGAAGGCTTTCCACACTTTCTCTGGCAACAATTCTCTAAAAGCCATGAGAACCAATCACTGCATAAACACACGACAATCATGCATTTTCAAATTTGCATACAAACGAGGTTCATCTTTGGCTACACATCTTCTAATGTTAGATACATAGCCGTTAGGAAATTTTAACCCTCTGATCCAGCTACATAACTGAAGCCGTTTTTCCTTTTGCAGCACATAAGGAGTAGGTGGTATGATCATGTCTCCTCTTCCATTCGATTGCATAAGAAGATTAGGACGTCTACACAATTCGGCCATGTCAAGCCTAGCCAAAGGAACATCCTTCGTTTTACCCGGCACATTCATCATCGTATTAAACAAATTATTGAAGACATTTTTCTCAATATGCATGACATCAAGATTATGTCGTATCAACAACTTGCACCAATAAAGAAGCTCCCAAAAAATACTTCTTTTGTTCCAATTGTGAGCTTTGTACAGACCATGTATAGGCTAACCTCACATCACTTCATTTGTAGTCGGGATGTCTGTCAAAAGTGACTGTATTTCATCTCTTGTGAGCAAAGGTGGAGGGAGACCTCGTTCAACTCTGTTTTTCTTACAATCAACCTTGTTTCTTCTGAAAACGTGATCATGTGGAAGAAAACAGCGATGACAATCAAACCATGACTGTTTTCGCCCATTTTTCAGAGAGAATTCCCTTTGAATAACCCATGCAATAAGGACATGCCAACCGTCCTGCAGTACTCCAACCCTACAATATGCCATACGCTGGAAAGTCACTAATTGTCCATAATATTGCAGCCCTCATCTGAAAATTCTGTTTCCGATGCATGTCATAGGTGGTCACTTCGATATTCCACAAATCCTTCAGTTTATCAATCAAAGATCGGAGATATACATCAATGTTTCCTTCAGGGCTATTGGACCGTGAATAATCAAAGACAGAAAGAGAAAAGATCTCTTCATATACATCTCTGGAGGGAGATTGTACGGGGTTAAGACAATGGGCCAACAAGAATATTGCTTGGTTGATTTACTAAGAACCCATCTGTAGATAAGCCAAGTCTCATATTTCGTGGCTCGGTAGAAAATGAGGGATACGTGACATCTAAATACTTCCATGTCTCACCATCGGAAGGATGTGACATGATGCCATTGGGACGACGGTTCTCAGCATGCCAACACATTGTAGAAGCTGTATGTCGAGTTGCATAAGGTCTTTACAGTCTCAGAGTTATGCGAAAATATCATAGAACTTTAACCGGAACAAGTCTACCATTGACAGTCTTCTTATACCGATTAGAGTTGCAGATGTTGCATCTATTGAGGTTTTCATCATCCTCCCAAAAATAACATGCACCCATTTTCACAGGCATGAATGTTGACTATCGAAAATTCTAGCATCTGAAGAAGTTTCTTTGTATCATAATATGATTTAGTCATAACATTCTCGTCTAGGAGGATATCTTTGATCAAATCAATTAGACTATCAACTGTCCTGAGAGGAAGATTATAATCACACTTTATCTTTATTACTCTAGCTGCAACGGATGGCAAAGACTCTTTGTAGCCATCATACAAAGGTGTCTCTGCATTCTTGAGAATTTCAAAGAAACCTTTGGATTCTGGAAGGGGCTCTTCCTCAACTTCAGGTTGAGCAGTGTTATGCTCGAAATCCATAAATGCAGGTCTAAATGCATCCTCTACCGTACTACGAAAGGAAAATTGCATAGGCTGCACGTTTGATGGATTTGAAGTTGAAGCACCGTATGTGAAACCCCACAACTTAGGTTCTTCACCATGACATAGCCATCGTTCATAACCAGGTATGAAACCTCTCTGATATAAATGCAACTTGACTTAGTCAATTGCTCAAAGGGCTTGTTATCACATTTTGTGCAAGGACATTTCAAATATCCAGGAGAACTCAAATTATCACGAGCAACAGCAAAGTTCATAAATTCATCGACCTTTGACATGAAAATAGGAGACACTCTATTTCCAATCATTCTTTCATACATCCATCGTCGATCATTCGACATAATTTCTACATCGATTTAGACTTCATCAGAATAAGAAAAATATTCATCGTAAATTTTTTTTTTATCAAATATGTGAATCTAAATAATAAAACATAAGCATATTTACGACGACCACATAAGGAAATTTTAAGTTTAGTATGACGATTACACTCTTTTAAAAACATATGCACATCTCATGTCGATTTTCACTGAGTCAAACAAGTGATGAATACGAATTCATGAGATCTAGCAAACATGATCACATCAATGAAGCAAGAATAAAGGGTTATGAAGTTAGACCTTGCATGGAGAAAAGTTGAACAGAGTTTTGTCGGGTAGTAGTTCGGCACTCACAACAAGTTAGGCTCGAGGCATGTATTCTCCTCCTGTCGAGATCAGATTAAAAATTTTAAGAAACATGCATTTGCACTGTTTCAAGATTGTTAGCAAAATATGAACAAAACATGGAAGAATAAAATAAAAAAACATGAACAAACAAAAGAATGAAAGGTCGCATTTTCAAACAAAATTCCTCGATAATTTGTACACACTATAACATCAATATATATATTCTTGTTAATCAATCCCATAACTCTTCACTTTACCTCAATCCATCACCAATCTTAAACCCAAAGTATAGGGAGGAGATTTCAGCTTCAGTCTATCCAACTGAACAATAAAAATAAAAATATTAAGGCTCAATCACTTTCATAGAGACGCAAAAAAGAAGAAAAGAAAGGCTTCTAAGGTTAAAGCCTTGCCAGAACATTTTAATGTTGGCATTAATGCATACAGAGGAGAACTACTAGAAGAGGAGTATTCAACTACTAAATTAATTTTCAATAGGGACTCTATAAGAAATTTTGAATACAGGTCGCACAACTTCGAGAGGTGAATGGAAGAAACAGACGCTTAACATATATAAAAGGGTAAGGGACAAATAACATTGATATAAATATTTAGATAACAAAATTTTAGCAAGAATTACTAGTTCTACTCCTATTCCTTTTAGTTATGTGCTTTGTTAGAATAAATGAAGGCAAGAGCCACATAATCATGTGCAACATAAAAAGAAAAGAAAAGAATGTGTCTTCTAGCTTGTTCCATAAGACATTTCAGCTGACAGTCAAATAAAAACTGGGTACACCAACATCAAACCAATCAAAAGAGGGATGAAACAAAACTCAAAGTGTCATAACAAGTTTATCACATTGGATCCAAAAGTAGTTTAACACAAAGTACCACAGATTATGATCCCACCTTGTAAATCATATATGTGAATCACATATGAAGCAAACAAAGTATGAACCAGTCACGACAATGATCCCGTTAAGCATCAAGGACAGGGTGTTAATCCCCAAAGCTTTATTTGCTGCAACATTCAATGTTAAATACAGAGAAATTAAGCTCGCCCAGCCTAGCTTCAGCGGTTGGGTGCAACATAAGGAGCAACAAACCTAACTTGCTTCAACGACAGAGATTAAGCATACATAAAGAGCAACATACAGGGAAATTAAGCATCTAGGACAGGAATCTAACCTTGCTTCAATATTATGTTGAATGCAACATAAGGAGTAACAAACCTAACTTGCAAACCAAAGATAGATAATATTCGATTCCTTGCAAACCTAACTCGCCCCCAACATAATCCCAAGACGAAGATGAGCGAGACGACTGCAGTCTACAAGTAGGACCACGATGCAGGCGTCTTCGGCAAGACAAGGACGAGGATGTTAGGGGATGGTTGACGGCGAGGTTGAGGGATGGTTGGGGGCGAGGTTTGGGAATGGTTGGGGGCGAGGCTTGAGGAAGGAGACGCCGACGAGGGAATTGGTGGGTATAAGGTTGGGGGAAGCCTATGTGGGGATAAGATTGTAGGGACAAAATTTTTCGACGGACTATAATTTCCGTCGCTAAGTTACCGATCACTCTAAATTGCCGTCGGAAAATTTTCGACAGAAAATCTAACTCGTCGGTAAAATATCTTTCACACGATTTTTTAAATAACTGTCAATAATTTTCCGACGACTGAAATTTTTCCATCGAAAAATATAGTTTATTCTTGTAGGGAAATGTGAAAGGTGCAACCAGAGTCCATTACCCACTCGGAAGTAGATGCGGTCAAGGACTGCACTGCGGATGTAAGAACGGTTGAGATTGTTTGGGCCTCGATAATACCAGCGATTGGGACCTCCTCCTTCTTCTGCTTGTTCTTCAGCTTAGGACATTCATTCCTCCAATGTCCTTTTTGATGGCAGTAATGACAAGATTCAGACTTCTTCGAGCTGCTACTCTTTGAACGGCCCCTGAACTTATCTTGTTGTTTTCGATCTTGTCTCCCTCTAATGAATAGCCCATCATTAGAGCTCGACGGCCTGGATGACTCCATGAGCTGGCTATGAATCATAAAGAGTCCCTACTATAAATCATAGTAGTCACAAAGATCTCAAAGCTGCTTGGGAGAGAGCACAACAGAATCATCGTCGCTTCTTCAGCGTCAATGGTAACTCTAACATTTTTCAGACTAACAAGGATAGTCTGAAACTCAGTCAAATACTTTTCTAGTGAGGTAGTTGACTCCTTCATTTTGAAGGAATGAAGGTGCTGTCTCATGTACAAACGAGAAGCAACAGATTTGCTCATATATAAGCTGGACAGCTTATCCCAAAGTGCCTTTGAGTCTTCTCCTTTAAGACGTTCTGAAGAACGTCATCTGAAAGACACAGGTATAAAGCCTTTCATGCCTTCTTATCCATCTTTGAGGCATCGCACTGTCACTTACACATCTCAGCATAATGGGATAGCAGAGCGCATGAACCGAACGCTCATGGAACGAGCTCGGTGCATGTTGATTGAGGCCAGGCTGAAGGAGCAGTTTTGAGCTGAAACAGTTATGATAGCCTGTTATCTGGTAAATAGGTCATCCTCCTCAGCGTTATCCATGAAGACACCTTATGAGGCTTGGTCTGGTAAGCCCGCTGATTACTCCCTTCATGTTTTCGGTTGTCCTGCATAATATCATGTCAGCGAAAGAAAGTTGCAACCCAGGGTCAATAAGGCCATCTTTCTTGGATACCAGCTAGGTGTCAAGGGGTACAGATTGTACTCTACTGATCCATTATCACCTGGGATTATCATCAGCGGAGATATCATATTTGACGAGGAGTCAATGTTATCCAAGAAAACTGAGCAGCAATGGGAGCATTCAGCAACAGGTGGAGCAGACACGAGTAGTCGAGAGATCGACATTTGAGGTGGAGCATCAAGATGGGGAATCCTCAGATTCCACAATTCCCACTGATGTTTTACAGCCAGTTCAAGAAGCAGAAGATCCAGGAGTAGAGCCACTAGTATCAGATCCAGTACAGATGGGACCCACTCTACAGAAGTACCAATTTAGCCATGACAGAGAACGACGTGAGATCAGACCCCCAGTTCGATATGGCTATTCAGATTTGGTGGTATATGCACACATTGTTAGCGAGGTAGTTGAGAATGAGTCTTTGTCATTCAGGGTGGCCGTTGCTTGTTCGGAATGTGCCTAGTGGACTGCAGCTATGGAAGAGGGACTAGAGTCTCTTCACAAGAACAATACCTGGACCCTAGTTCACCGTAGAGTGCAAATGGGTGTTCAAAAAGAAGGAAGCAGGTGATGGTAGCGATGTGAGATTCAAGGCCAGATTGATGGTTAAGGGTTTCACTTAGAGGGAAGGTATTGACTATACTGAAATTTTTTCTCTTGTTCTCAGACATATTTCTATTCGAGTTCTTCTAGCTTTGGTTGCTAAGTTCGATCTTGAACTTGATCAAATGGATGTGAAGACAACGTTCTTACACGGTGAGCTAGAAGAGGAGATCTATATGCTCCAGCCGGAGGGTTTTTCATTGTTAGGAATGGAAGATCGAGTCTATCTTCTGAAGAAATTATTGTACGGGTTGAAGTAATCGTCTAGAAAGTGGTATCACAGGTTTGACGCTTTCATGATAAGCATTGGATACACACGGAGCCTGTACGATCAATGTGTGTATCATCAGCAGCAACCTGATGGGAGTCAGGTATATCTTTTGCTTTACATGGATGATATGTTGATCGCTGGTAGAGACAAAGGGATGATTGACAGGTTGAAGATGCAACTCAATTTCGAGTTTGATATGAAGGATCTAGGCCCAGCAAAGAAGATCTTGGACATGGAGATCGAACAGGATAGGAAGAATGGGGTCTTAACCTTGAGCCAAAAGAAAAAGGTTGTAAATCGCTTTGGCATGAAAAATGCCAAACCCGTTTCTACTCTCTTGACAGCGCACTTCAAGCTATCTCTAGAGCTCTCACCGAAGACTGAGGATGAGGTGAGGAGTATGGCCTCAGTGCCTTATGCGAGTGCAGTTGGTTCTCTGATGTACGCTATGGTATGTACTCGACCCAATTTGTCACAAACAGTGTCAGTAGTAGGTCGTTATATGGGCAGACCTGGAATAGCTCACTGACAGACTGTGAAGTGGATCCTTAGGTATCTTAAGGGTTCATCGGGATTGAGCCTCGTCTATGATGCAAGACGAGGTGGAGGCAGCAACAATGTTGAAGGGTTCTCAGATTCAAACTATGCTAGAGATGTGGATCGTCGGAGGTCACTTACAGGGTATGTATTCACTTTCTATGGTGGGCCAGTTTCTTGGAAGGCAACTTTGCAGGATACTGTAGCTTTGAGCACTACAAAGGTAGAGTTCATAGCTGTTGTGTCAGGTGTGAAGGAAGTGATTTGGCTGAGGAATTTGGCTTCTAAGTTAGGTTTGAAACAAGACAATACACTGGTTCACTTTGACAGTTCATTAGCCATTCTCATGATCAGATGCATCATGAGAGGATTAAGCACATTGACATTTGGTATTACTTTGTACGGGACATTAAGGATATCAAGGTGATAAAGATTGCTACTACAGAGAATCCAGCAGATATATTGACGAAACCAGTTCCTGTGTCAAAGTTTCATCATTGTCTGAACCTCTTAAGAGTGGAGGGCGGTTAGGCTTTTCCTAAAGCCTAGATGGAGGTTGTTCGACGACCATGAAGATTCTGATGATTTGAGTCAAGGTGGAGATTTGTGATCCATGGCCGGCGCTCCTATGGGAAGTGTGACATAAATCATCATGGCCAGGTGTGATTTGTGGTCCTATGCCCGGTGTGGGTTACACAAACCACACGATATACGCTTTCTAACACGATACACGTTTTATCACACGAATTTATGCCTATATAAGGGACTAAAGCAAAGAATTGGCAGCATCAAAGCATTTTTCTCCCGTGGTTTTCTCCCGCAAGGATTTCCACATAAATCTTTTTCTCATTTATTGTTATTATTTCTGTTGTAATTAATAGTCATGATCATAATAATTACGTTTATATTCCCTTCGTAGCAACAATATCTGCTACGAACAACATTCAAAAAGCAAGTTGAAAAAAACCTACTTTTTCGATTCTTGATAATGGGGTGTAGGTTGATTTTTTTATTTTGATTGTCAAATTTACAAATATCAATGCAAATGACATTGGGATGGAGTTGCTCTTAGTGAGATTTTTCAATATTCAATGGTGGGTTTCTTAATAGTATTAATTTTATAGGATTTTTTCTTTTAAATAGGATTTCTTAATAGATAATGGGGTTTCTTTATGCTAAGTTAAAGCCTGTAGAGCATAGGGCTGCAGCTGTTATAACTCGTCTTGAATCTCTTGATCACTTGGATTTTGAACCCGCATACTCTTAGTTTCAGGTTTGTTACTTGACTTGTGCATTTTACTAGAGAATTCTTTTGTTGAAGACATGATTAATCATATATGCTCTAATCTTGGACCTTGCATGTTCTGTTTGTAGACTTTTGGCATCAGGTCGAGATATAGAGGATTGGCAAACATTTCTATAAGATTAATACTTGATCGGCTTTTTTAAACCATTTTTTTTTTTTTTTTTGTCGTGCTAGATGTCGCATTCACCAGAGGAGATGAGCCAATCTATTGATAACAAACTCCTAGAAGTGGAAGACGAGGCCGCAACAAGTACAGCTATTGCTAGTGAGAGGAAGAGGAAGAAAATGGAATCAAGATCAATGGTTTGGGACCATTTTTGTAATAATAATCGACAAGAAGGTAGCGATCTATAATTATTGCAAGAGGGAGATAGCAGCGGATCCGACAAAAAACGGAACTAGTGGTCTCAATAACCACTTGAGAACTTGCAAGAAGTATCCTCCTAATATGGACAAGACACATGCTTTACTGAGTATACAGTATGGAAAAGGTAAAGAAGGGAAGCGGAAAGGTGGTGCACTTTGCAACTGGAAAATGCATGTGAATGGTGCTAGAGCTGCATTTGCGCAGATGATTCTTATTGATGAGCTCCTATTCAAATTCGTTGAGAACAAAGGCTTTATAAACTCCTTGATGGTTGTATGTCCATGGTTTCACCTTCCATCGAGGTTCACGGTAAGAGACGATTGGTTCAAACTCTATCAATCCGAGAAGGTGAACTTGAAAAAGTTTTTGAAGAAATCAAGTCAAAGAGTATGTCTTACAACAGACATATGGACATCGATACAGATGATTAACTATATGTGCCTTATGGTGTATTTTATTGACGATGACTGGAATTTGCACAAAAAGATAATAAAATTTTGTCCAATTTCTAGCCATAAAGGGGAGGATATTGGAATGGCTATTGAGACTTGTTTGCAAGATTGGGGGATTGAGAAGGTGATGACTATTACGGTGGATAATGTTAGCTGGGTTTTTTTATAACCTTTGGCTGCAACGATTTGAGCTTTCATCAATGGCCATTGACCCCTGTTTATAACCTTTCATCAAAAAGGTACATAAGGAAATCTCCGTCACGATTGACGAAATTCAAGAAAAGTGTCGAAGACGAAAGGATTCAAAGCAAATCATTGTTGTGTTTGGATATACCTACTAGATGGAATTCAACATATTTGATGCTTTGGGCGGCATCAAAACTCCTTGGAGTTTTTGCAAGGTATGATCATCAAAATTTTGAATTTCGACTTGAACTCTAAGCACATGCTGATGATTTACTACACGATGATCTGGTTAATGATGATTTGGATCATTTACTTGATTTGAGTGAAAAGAGACTAGAGAAGAGGGTGCCTACTGATGAAGTTTGGGAGAATGTGAGTATGATAGCCAAGTTCTTAGAATGTTTTTATGACTTCACTTTACGAGTGTCTGGTTCTTTGTATATCACTTTCAATATGTATTTTAAAAAGATCGGTTAGATTTATATCGTTCTAAAAGAATAGAGAAAGAGTAAGGATCTACAATTTGCAGAGATGGCAAAAAAAAAAATAAAAGATAAATATGATAAATATTGGGGAAATTTGAATAGAATGAATCTTCTTATCTATATTGTGGCTATACTTGATCCTAGGAGGAAATGGGAGTTTATGAATATTTCACTTGCCCTCATGTACGAGGGAGAAGATCATTTAAGAATAGAGCTACAGAAAAATGTTAAGTGTGCATTGTTTGCATTATTAATTTAGTGAGTATGGGAAGATGTATTGGTCATGAGTTCTGACAACGTGATGAAGTCTCAAGTGTTATGGTCGATGTGATTCGTGAAAGAGAAGAAGGTGGTATAGATTTATATGTCTTATAAAAAAAAAAAAACATAAGAACGAGTCTGGCCGTGGGAACACCTTATCCGAATTAGATAGGTATGTTAATGAGGCAACCAAGGAAGATGTCAAAGAGTTTGATATGTTGCATTGGTGGAGGATCAACAGTGAAAGATTCCCTATTCTTTCACATTTGGCTCGTGATGTCTTGGCGGTTCCTATTTTAACAATTGCATCGGAGTCGGCATTTAGCACGGGTTCATGCGTTCTTGATCGATTTAGAAGTTCGCTGACTCCGAACATAGTGGAGGTTCTTATATGCACTCAAGATTGGCTTCGTTCATCCATAACAAGAGTAAACTTTGAACAAGATCTTGAATAGTTAGAGAAATTTGATACCGGTAATTTTAACTTTAACTTTAAGTAAGTTTGATTTCATGCACTTTATTTTTATTGATTTTTCCTTTTGATTTCAGAATGTGAAACTGGGAGCGGGACGGGTGAAGATCAAAGTGAATCTCACAGTGAATTTCTCTATTATTCATAGACTGAATCTTTTTCATTTGCTTCTTTGGGATTTCTAGCTAATCAATAAAAAAAAATCTTGTTTACAGGTTTCTAGTTGGCCAGAGGAAATGGACAACTTATATTATTGTTTCTCTATTAGGATTTGCTGGAGCACTGGTTTCCCGGAATCGCAAGACAAATTATGTGATGAAGCTCAGCCTGAAGTTTTTGTCTTTTTTCATGTACTTTGTCCTGGATAAGCTGCAGCTCTCTTTGGAAAGTTGCATCACTTTTTTGGTCAAGTATATGCATCACTTTTGTTTGATATGTTTCATTGTTAAATCGTCAACTTCCCAAGATCTTGTGATGATAATAAGCTGATAACTTTTGTTTGTAATCAAGTGAATCATGCGATGATAATTTTTTGTCTAATATGTTCTACGGTAGTACTAGTCCTCTTTTTGTTACTGTATTTTAGAATCTGAGTATTCAATTTAGTAGTGAATGATTTTGGTATCAGATACAACATAAAGTATAGGATGGCTGTGGCTGAAAATCAGTTTCCACGAAATAATCGAATTTATCACGGATAATTCGGTTTAGTTTTTTTTAACTAACCGAATTTTTTTTGGTTCGATTTCGGTTAGGATTTTTGATAAATTAAATAGAATTTTGTTTAACCAAAATCGAAAAAAATTCGAATTTTATCGAATTATCACCCCTAATTATTAAGTACACTTCAGTAGGTTCTGTTAATCTTAGGGAGCTTAAATAAGCCTAGAAGAGAGAGAGAGAGAGGGGGAGGGGGTGTTGAATAGGCTAATAGAATTTATTTAGATCTAACGAGCCTAACTTTTCACTCTGTTATAGGCAGTAGAGAGACTCTTTTGACTCAATAGAGTGAAAAGTTAGGCTCGTTAGATAAAAACAAGTTCGCTCACTTAGTAGAGTGACGACTTTACTGAATGTTGTTAATTGTTTATCCTTTTCTGTATGATAATAATTTTTATAGTTTTATCTTAATTTACTGGGTCAAAGGAAGCAATATCAATGAGAGTGCAAGGAATATAAATACACACAGGATTTATGGTGGTTTTAACAGTAGAGTCCAATTGAACTCTAAAGCATACGTCCACTCTTTCCTTAGAGGTTCGTGTAACTAATTAAGAGGTATTTCAATATGTTTAGGATTTCTGATTGATTATTAACCTTCTTACAGAGTATACAAGTGGTGCAGTCTACACAATGGACATCTTCCTTGAAGCGATTCCCTAGAACTCTCTTGATTTCTTCACTAAATCAGTTAATCCCCAGTTAGGACATCTTCTTCAAGTGTTTGTGAGCCTCTGAGAACATTTTGATGTAGCAGTTATTCAACTGGCTCGATCTCTCTTATATCACAGTATAGGTAGCATGTGTATATACTCAATCAGAGTCAACTTTCAAAACTCTGCTGCCATCCTCCTTTTATAGATAAAGTCCTTTCACTAGCCTTAGTCTCTTTTATAGTTCGAAATAATAACCAGCCATCGATTTTCATTGAGAAGTTTCCAAAGACAACTTCCAACGATCCTAAAAATGACCTGAGATTAATCCAGCCTGTTGAAAACTGTCACTATGATGCAGGATTTTTGTCCCATACTGAGCTCTACTGTTACACTATTTTTTTTTTTAATTTTTTTTTATAGAAGAACAATTAGCCTCTAGTGATGAACCTTCGAATCTGGTCACATGACTTGGTCAATTCTACACCTTACGAAGTCCACTTTGCCACCTTACTTCACCATTCTGACTTGAAGCTTCGAACAGTATATCTGCACTCTACTGAGCTCTCTCTTCTGGTGTTAGTCTGTCTTCCTCCTATGCAGCTATTTCTTCTGACGTCTAGATTCTTTCAGTGTATATTTTGTCAAGCTCTGCTACATGATATGTAGGGAGTTGCCTTGAAGTCTCCAGCTCTGGATGTTTCTCCCCCCCTTTTTGTGATCATCAATTAAGGGGAGAGTTTCTATGGTTTCTTGGAGAGAGACTAGAGTGGACTGGATGGCTTTCAGCTTGGCAGAGGTGTCCTTTTTGTGTTCGTTCATGGTTTCCATAATGTCATCAAGCCTTTGATTTAGGTGAAGCCTGTCATCCTCCTGCCTATCAATCAAAGATTTCAAGCGATCTTTGATGGTGTCAAGGTCCTAGGATTTCTTTTTATGGTGAGTCTCCATGGTGATCTTTATGGTTTGGTGAGCAACACCAAGTTTTTGATTGACCCTATCTGACAGCAGACTTATAAGCGCCAGTTATGTGATCTTGTTATGTGTTTCCTTGTGTTTTTTCTCAACCTCTCAAAGGGTATTGGCAGTGTATCTGATGATTTCCTGAGTTTTCTCAGCAAAGTCGTTGTGGAGTTTGTGGACGAGAAGACCAATGTTTGCCACAAACTGCCTTCTGAAGAGTTCCTGTTGGGCTATCATCTTATAGATTTCGGTCAACCTGGCTTTTGATGAGAGAGTTTCAGGTCGAGAAATTCTGAGTGGGTTGACTTGGTCAACTTCTAGTTCTGCCATTGAGTGGCAATGGAGTCTGATACCTATTGTTTTCCCTACCTCATAAGCTCTTGTTGTAGCTTATTTAGAGGAGTGTTGCTTGGATCTACTTTCCCTGACTTTTATAAGTATTGGCTCTTCTACAGAGGTAGTTGGTTAAGTATCAGCTTCATTGAGCGAATCAAGTAGTTTTCTTGTTATTCTGGCAGTCTTTTCTGAGGAAGAATCTTGCATTGCTTCCTTCAGTTGTTGTGCAAACTGCCTTGTAGAGGAAGTGATGGGCATATCATTGACTATGGAGAAAAGGTTCTGGATAATTGATTCTTCCCACAGGAGAGTTTACATTAATGATATTCTTGAAGTTTATGAGACAATAGTTTTTTGAGGAGGAATGGCCAGCTTTGCTGAAGAAGTCTGCTCTACTGTACTAGTCTCGAACTCTATGTGTAGTGTTCTTCAGTTAACTGTACTGCGGGGATTATACTAGGAGGACTGTGCTGAATCTTTATGACTGGATTAACTGTTGTTGGCCTATAATCAACAATTATGATTTCGCCTTCTGCTAAGTCTTTGCGCTGTGCTGATAATGATCCTTCTTCTTGACTCACCGAAACTGCTTCTTTGAGTTTGTATACTTCGTCATCCATTTTCTGCTTGATTTGTAAATGAGTAGCTAATTGGATGGTCATCTATATTGATCTCCCCTTGAATGGCTACCTCAATAGTTTCCTCTGGCCTTCCTATCACTTCCTCTTTTGTAGTAGTTTGCTGTACTGTTGGTCCCTCAATCAGTAAAGGCTCTCTATTTCCTTGCTGGCTTGTTGACTTTATGATTCTACTTCTGCAAGTGTTGTGCTGTCTATGAGCCTATCGAGATCATTACTGCCATTATCTTGATGATCCCCTGGAGGTGCTTTATCATCATAATCACCACCTTTTGCTCCGACCGTTGCTACAATGGTGCCTTCTATAAGTTTTCTAATGTTATACAAGGCCTTAGGATTGTATTATTCAACTATTTCTTGAATCAGTGTAGAACTTCATCAATAGCAAACTTTTCTGAGGTGATGGCTCGAGAGTCCAACTTTTCTAGTCTTTATTCAGTGATGCTGTCCTGAACTCTACATCTTACTAACACCACTACATGTGGTTTACGCTTTTCCCTAACCTCTTGCCTTGTGCTCTCCATGAAGGCTCTAACGGTTGCTTCCTCTTCTAATTCATTAAGCATCTCTGGTTGGTATGCTCTCATTTTCTAAGCCTCCTTAGTGATCGCATTTGTCTTTTATGGTGTATAGAAATTTTTCCTCGGGCAACTTAGCTCTTTTAGGTTTTTTCTTTGATCTTCTGTCATCAGGATAAAAGGAAGTAACAGGCCCTACCCTTTTCAAAATAGTTAGGGCTGTCAAAGTGGTATGAGGAACTGGAGCAATGGATAACTTTGCTGTTGTTGTTGAAAGTTCTTGCTTTGCTGAAGCTGTCTACTTTGCTCGCTCTACTCTGGTTCCTAAAATCTAAAGCACTACTGTCCTAGTAGCTCTCTCTTCTTCTGTTCTGACTGCCAGGGCTCGTCTCCTTGTCATAGGTGTTGTAATTTGTGGCTGCTCATTGATCACTTTGATTCTTCTGCTGTGTTGGTCTGCTGTGCTATTCTGAAGGCTTTTAGTGCCAACCTCAACGTATTTAGGAGATATGGATGGCATTTTTTTTTCCCTTAACTATTTCTGCAGTCATTTTGGACATTTTGTTTACTTAGTTTTGCAGAACACTTGGTACCCCTTCAGGTTCTGTCTTCATCTTGTCAGCATCTTTCTTACTGATGTCAGTGAGCTCTTCTATGACTTGTTTTCTCACTTTGATGTTATACTTGAGCTCCTTTATCATTTTATTTCTCATTTTGACGATTAGAGGATCATCATCCTCTTTCACTGGTACCCCTTGCAGTTCTTTGAGTTCCTCCTCCTTTTCTTGTAGCTCTCCTATGGCCCTTCTGATCTGCCACTCTCTAACCTGTCTTGACACTAGTACTGCATTCATCTTCAATAGAAGATTTGTTAGCAGTGTTCCATAAAGAGCTAGTGTTACGTCGTCTAATGGACAAGCTTCTTCCACTTCAATTATCCCTTCAGAGGTATGTGCATAAGCCTCCAATGCTAAGATCCAATTTTTGAACATTTCAAACAATGGATCAAATTCCTTTAATTTTTCATCATCAGAGTCTGGTGTTTG
This sequence comes from Drosera spatulata, assembly GCA_035668315.1. Lineage (NCBI taxonomy): Eukaryota > Viridiplantae > Streptophyta > Magnoliopsida > Caryophyllales > Droseraceae > Drosera > Drosera spatulata. The sequence continues at coordinate 39,850 of JAOVYX010015915.1, read as the reverse complement.
TTCTGAAGTGTCCTTTTTGTTGGTGGCCTTCTTGGGGAGCTTGTTGGTGAACTTTGTCTTTTTGGACTTTTTTTTTTTTTTTTTTTTTTTGTATAAATAAGCTCCTTGGAGGAATCTCTTCCCCAAATGAAGAGTACATACATTCTCTTTGTTTAGCAACAATAGTTTCATACTCCCCTTTTTCATGAAAGGGGTTATTAGTGGTGGGAACTGGTTGTCTTGGTATGATGAAATTCCTTTCTCTTGCTGGATGAATCCTTTTTGCAAATGGTAGAGTGCGTGATGATCTCTTATGGAGTCATTTCTACGATGCTGCTTTCCTGACCATACTCATTCAGATTGCCCTGTTGTTCAGAACCTGAGTGCTCTGTTGGTGTTATTGGTGGTTGGTCCACTATGACAATCTCTAATTGGCTTTGTTTCGGTTCGATTCCTTCCGTATCTGGTTTTATAGGTGTTGATGGAGGAGAAAATCCCCTTTGATTTTGATTGAAAGTATCATCAGTTTCTGCTTGAGTTATTAGGCTGCTCTGCCACACAATCTCTTCCTGCTTATTTTGCTGGTCCATCATAGTCCGCTTTACTCGTACTATTGCCATCTAATATGCGGTGTCCTCTGCAGTTGCTTCGTCGATCTATTTGGTTATAGATTTCACTGTGGAAAGCTGTGCTGCTTCACTTGTGATGTCCCTTTGATCAACAATTTGCCTTACTTCCTTTGCAGATGAAGTTGGTTCATGTATGGGGTGTTTGAGGTTGTTAATGCCGATGACTATGCTAGTGGTGGAGTTCGCACTTTTCTCCCTGTCCTTTTGATGTTACTCTTATGGTCTTTCTTCTCTGCTTGTTCTGTTGAAATTCTCTTTGGAGGTGCCTTCTTCGTATCCTTTGCTGGGGCTTTTCTCATGAGTTTTAAAATAAAGGTTCATATCCTTTTATTGGCGTTTATAGCAACACCTTCCTTAGGGATGATTGATGTGTGTTATCACAGACACATCAAAATAGAATTTTTATGCATTCAGTTTCACTCTAAAAATATTAAAATTAATGCAGTAGTGGAACTAAGGGTCGAACCCACAGGGACGATCACAATATTATTTATTCTTTTTCTAATCATGTTTAAGAACTATTATAATTATGAAAATTAAGATTGTGGGTGATGGGGGGTGGGGGGGTGGAGGAAGGCTTATTTTTTAATAACTAAACTAATTAAATGACCGAGATTAAAGTAAAATTATTTAAACTTATAGAAATGATGGATTTGTGTAATTTTTTTGTATAATTAAAGTGTAGGGAAGTCGATAACTACGCTCGAGATTTTTAGGATCAATCATGGATGAATACATACAGATTCATTGTTTGGATAGGTTTGGCTATGACACCTTTGGACATAAAGCATCACATTTGCTTAATTGTTAATTACCAATGATTTTGTATAATTAACCTAATCGATTTACTCCTAACATACCAATAAGCTTGTATAAATCAATAATAAAAAAATTGAATTAAAGCAAGAGAATATACCAAACATAATCATAAATAGCGATACGGTTAAACCACCATGTTCATATGTAATCAATCAATAACGTCATGACAATGAGTCTAAATCATGAATTGTTATATTGCTACCAATTCAATCAGTGATTAATAGCTTTGCTATGATATCAATAGGTGATCAATCTAATTGATTCCATAACATGTAATTAATTAAGATTGGATTTCATGCATCGATCATCATTATCGAATCTAATTTCAATGATCTAATTCATCTTATGATCTGTGTTGGCCAGAGTTTCATTAATCTTTCCCTACTATGTAACTACTCACTCATGATAATGATCATCATCACATTCATCATCACAAAACGCATCATCACATTAATAAACTGAAATGAAACAGAGAAAGAAGGATAATACAGCGGTGAGAATGAAGATTCGATGACAAATTGACGAGATCCAAAACCTTACACCACAATCCAAACTCCAAAGCGAAGAAAAATGTAAATCTAAACTTAAGGTTTTGAGAAAATAAATATGGCCGAAAAGCCCTAAAAACTGATGACCTAGAAGATAAAAACACAGGTATTTATAAAAAATACCAATTCCCTAAAAATAGAACGAAATCTAAACAAAAACATTCAAAAGTTTGCAACGTGGACTATTGTAACGGTTGTTACCATAAGGTGTAACGGTCGTTACAGCGCTGGATAACTCCTGTATGGATTCCAAAGCTGTGTAATGGCCATTACAGCTTCAGGGCAAGTCATTACATCTCCAAATCAGCTCCATTTGACATCAAAACGACACCAATCGACCACGAACACATCCTCAAATGTCAAATGCATCAAATCATCACCTTGGTTCATGAAAATCAGCATCAAAACACGTCCAAGAACTCGTCCAAAGATCTATCTTCATGTCATCTTCCAAGTGGCCTCTCACCATCAAGTTGCTTTATGTTGGTATTTCGAATGTTAATGTAGCAAAAATAATATAGGCATACTGTTTCAAACAGTGCGCCTTCACTCAGGTTCCCATTCAAAAGCAATAGGTAAGTGAAATACGATTCTAGTTGTTTATGTTAGTGCTTTGCAAGTTAATGAAGCAAAAATAATAAAGACACAGTGTTTCATTGAACTGGCATCCTATTTCGAAACAGTGCACCAGTTATGAGAAACAATGCGTCAATTTTGTTTGCATTCCATTTTTCATTGATTCAATAAATTAGAGATTCGATTTGGATTCGATAGTCGATTTGAGTTGGTTTTGGGTTTAGATTTAGAATGGGAATGATTTTGGGTTTTGATATGAAATGGGAATGCCTGTATTTTGTCCTGGGTTTGGGCGGTATTGGTTTGGATAACTAAAACATGTACCGGATGGGAATTATTTCCGGATTATACCAGTTGGAAATTTTTTAAGATTCGATTTGGATTCGATAGTCGATTTGAGTTGGTTTTGGGTTTAGATTTAGAATGGAAATGATTTTGGGTTTCGATTTGGAATGGAAATGCCTGTATTTTATCGTGGGTTTGGGCGGTATTGGTTTGGATAACTAAAACATATATCGAATGGGAATTATTTTCCCGGATTATACGAGTTGGGAATTTTTGGAGATTCGATTTGGATTCGATATGGTTTTTGGTTTACATTTAGAATGGGAATGATTTTGGGTTTCGATTTGGAATGGGAATGCCTGTATTCTGTCGTGGGTTTGGACGGTATTGGTTTGGATAACTAAAACATGTACCGGATGGGAATTATTTTCCAGGATTATACCAGTTGAGAATTTTTTCTGTTTTTTCTGTTGTTGTTGTTGTTGTTGTTGTTGTTGTTGTTACTATTACTTTTACTTTTACTATTACTATTACTACTATTATTATTACTATTACGTGTACTATTACTACTATTTTTACTATTACTATTACTATTACTTTTATCATTATTATTATTATTATTATTATTTTATTTTTTTTATTGTTCTTATTATTATTACCCTAACATACAAGTTTTCCAAAAATATTCTCAAAACATACAACACGGAAAAAAAAATCCCCCAAATATACAATTTGATACACTACCAACTCCCCGCTTTCTCTCTCTCCCTCCACCTCCTCTGCCATCGCATCTTCGCCGTCGCCGTCTTCTCTCCTACCACCGTCTCCTTCACCTCTTCTCCCATCCCCAAGCCCTCTTATCACCACAAAACAAAAACACCAGCAACACACAATCATCCCAGACAAATCGCACAACGCACAAGAGCCCTAACCACCAAAACCAAAACCAAAAGAGTATATCCCCAAAAACAACAACAACAACAACAACAGCAATAACAACATAAACAAATCGTTTTTCCACTTTGTTAATGGCGTTATCGCTGTTGCTCCTTTTTCCCCTCTTCGTCTTCCTCTCAACAAATTTGAGCAAATAACAAAGCCCTCGAAGCATCATCTCTCATCTTCAATTAACAAATTTGAAGATACGTCTTATTTCGATTTGAACTGACGAACTATTTCAATTTTTGAACTGACGCCCTGTTTAAGTTTGAACTGGCACACGGTTAACTTTTGAATTGACGTTATGTTTCAATTTGAACTGGCACATTGTTTCAATTTTTGATGAACTGCCGCCTTGTTCTATTTGAAATGGCACACTGTTTCAATATTTGAAATGGCATCATGTTTCTATTTGAACTGACGCACTGCTTTTTATTTTTAAACTGACACACTATTTCGTTGAATTGATGTCCTGTTTTGAAACAATACGCTAGTTTTACGAAACATGACGTCAGTTCTGCGAAACAAGACGACTGTTTAATGTCGCATCGTTTTCCATTACTTGAAATCCACTGAGTCTCAAGATTGAATCTCGTCAATTGCGTTTCATTTTTTGCTGATTCGATGGATGAGTTTGAGTTCTGATTGTTTTGTATGGGTTTGGGATCTCATCTACGGTGGAAATGGTCAGAGGTGGTGGTGTTAACGACGAAGGTGCCCAGAACTAGTGGTGGTTAACACTAGTGGAGTGGTGGTGATGGTGGTGCATAGGGAGAATAAGAAGATGATGAAGAGGATGAGGGTTTGGGCGGTTTTGGTTTAGGTAACATAAACATGGAATGGATAGGAATTATTTTCAAGGATTGTATCGGTTGAAATTTTTTTTTTATTTTATATTTTGGGAAATTCTTCTTCTTCTTATTATTATTATTCTACGAATTTTTGTTTTTAAATTAATTAATCTGAAATTTTTTTAGGGTTAATTTCACTTTTAAATTAATTTTCGAATTTTTAATCAATTTTAAAAAAGGACAATTATTTTAAAGTACCTAACATAGTTCAACTCACATCTTACCACCCAAAAAAAATTATAGCACCTTTAGATATTCATTCAAATTTTATTTTAGATTTTGATACCCAAATACCTAAAACACCCAAATATCTTCATTTTAACCAAATCACGTACCTAAACTAAACCAACGCACATTTTTAACCCAAAGCATACTCAACCCTAACCCAAGGCATATTCAACGTTCATCAACACCCTCCATCACGACAAACTCCTTCATGTCATTGCTCACTTTATCGTTGATGCCATTGTCTCCGGTTTGTGCCTCAGTCGTCGTCGCCTTTGCGCGCTTCGAGTTTCACTCAAAGGTAGGTACGTTCTGATACCCTTTTGGAAATAGTGGCTGATAATGGTGATTGTTAAGCTTAATTGATCTTTGTTGTTTCGGTTTTGTGTGTCGGGTTTTAGAGTTATGTGGACCCGGTACGGTTCAAGCGATTCTTTCGTTCTTGGCGTATGAACATGAGTCTATTAGTGGGCAGAGGTTGGTTAAATTAGCTAGGAGTGTGCTTGAAGAGAACATGAGGTTGATTTTTGGGTCAGGATGGCTGCACATAACCTGCTCGATAAAGTGTCTGAATCAAGTCGTGGAGTGAATTTGTGCTTTCGGGGTACTTCTGTGAATAAGACGGCAGAGGACGAGTTTTATGAGCTGCCCAGTGGTTAAAGGATGCGGCGACGGAAAATGCTAATGATTTGGTTCTTCCTTAGCTTCCGTTGGCAACGGAGGATGCGTTGAGATCGTGTATGGCAGCTGGTTGTCGTAGAAGCGAGGTGCTTTGATGGTCCCTACGAGGTTGCCGTGGAGTTGTTATCCAAGATTGACGCGGTCTGATTTAGTCGTGGTCGTGGTCGTGGTGAGATTGTGGTTGAATTGGTATCTCTATTGATTTTCGTCGTCTTCGTCGACTTGTCATGCTGTGAATATGAGGGAGAAAAATGGAGGACTTGGTTGGGGTGACTGGTGAGGTGGGGCGAGGTCATGGTGTGAACAGGTTTTGTACTTGTGAACCTTGTTTTTTTAATCTGTGTAATCGTTTTTGTATGAACTGTTATTTTATATTTGTGAACTTTTTTTTGATATTATGTCTGGATTGTTTCTTTGTATTTATAAATGATAATTTTTTTAATTTATGAATTATGTGATTTTGTATTGATGCAATGCTTGTTTCTTTTTATTTTTGAAGGTTTGAAAGGAGTGGAAACTGTTTGTGATATCAAAAATGAACCACCTTAAAGATCACCGTCAATTATCCAAGCTTTTGACGAAAAAGACAGTGACTCATGGGAGGAAGAAGATATATTGGTTTGGTCAAGTTAGCCTCATGAAATGGAGAAAAGAAAGTGATGTTATATAAATTATAAATGATATATGAACTGAAATGATATATGATATGTAAATTGTTATTTTTTCTAAATGAACCGTTGTTAAAACTTAATGAACTATCTACACAATTAGAAACGTAAGTGACTTGTTGACGATGCTGTATAAATTATTAGTTTTGTTATATGAACTGCTTGTTTATTACGATGTAAACGGTCGGTGAGGACAATAATATAATACAACAATAAGTGTGCAATTTACAGTTAGACATGCAATAGATGTAAATAATAATATAACATTATGTTATAGTTTGGTTAGTATTAAAAAACAAATAGTATAAACTATGGTCTTTGGTGTATGAACTGTTGTTTTTGATATCTTGAAGTGTTGGTGTAAATCGTTATTTTTTATTATGTGAACTGTTACTTATGGCTATATGAAATGTTATTTATGGGATAAACGATTTTATGGCTATGTGAACTGTTTTTTATGGTTATGTGAACTGTTATTCTTGAAACAATGGACCTGTTAGTTTTTCCCCCCTAGTTTAATGATGGTACAATAATAAGAGTGTAAATATAATTAAACGAAGGATAAATATCAGTATTCAAACTTTAACATCGTCATTATAAGATATTATTAAAACTTGAACTTCATTATAAGATATTAAAACATTACAATGTTTCATAAAAGTTCAATCATGGGAGGATAGAGTTCATATAAATGTTTGATCTGACTAAAGACTTTATATTCTTTATAGTTGGTTTGATTCATGGGAAGATAAACTTATTCATCACAATCGTTTAATTACTTCTTTCCAATGTTGTTCGAACTCGATTGATTTGGATATATATGAGTTACAGATAGGCATACAATAAAGATTGATATTAATACAACGTTATGCCATTTAAGGCAGCGGTTCTAACATTGAGAATTTTTACCTAAAATGCTATCAATATGAACTGTGTATTATTAATGCATAAATCTAAAATGTTATTTATATGAATTGAAATTGAATCAATATGAACCGCAGATAATCATGGATGTCGAAATCATATTATAGTTTAAAACCATTATATGAGTTATAAGGATTATAAATATGTATCAATTTGATAATTTAAACAAGAATAACAATCCATGAGTTAATATTAGACGTTAATACTTACAAACTGTAAATTGTAAAACATAAACTGTCTTTTTTGTATCGGTGAACTGTATTATATAGATCTGTGAACTGTCTCCCTTCATTGTATGAACTGATTTAACTGAATATGTGAACTGACTCCCTTCAATACGTAAGCTGTGAAGAATAATCAATATGAACTGTTAAGAGTATCCATAGTGTTTACATATGAACTACTGATCATTAGATATGGACTATAAATTATTTGTATATGAACTGTATATTGTTTATATATGAATTGTAAAGGGATGAACTGTTACCTCCAGCAAAGTATAAGATGAACTGCAACCCCTAACTAATTTAAAAACTTGAGATTTACAAGAAATTTTTATAATCCATGAATGGTTTCCCAAACCTTAAAGACTTAGAGTATATAAATGATACTTTTATAATACAACAAATGACATTACAGTACACTAATCATCATTGATGGGGTTTTGACGGGTTCGCCAATTATGCTCGGATCTCTTGTAGTGATTACACGTCATTTATCGCGTGAACTGTGTATCGTTTGCACGTGAACTGCAGGCTTCTCAAATATAAAGTGAACATTATTTAGATGTGAACCGAATATTATCAAATGCGAATTACATATCATGTTATGATGTGAACTACATAATAAGAAGATGTGAACTGCTGTCCCCCGAGCCGTTTTCTTAGATTCTTCTCATTCATCCACGACATCAACTATCTCAACACATCTCAGTATCTCATCATGAATTTCTTTCACATGGGTTTTCTAACTGGATGGTTGGCTCTGTGTACAGAGCTATACAATCGAGATTGATGCCACTATCTCCATAACTAACTGAGCTTGTGCACAACTAAATCAGCGTATATAAGGGCTGCTATCTCCATAATTAAGGCAAACTACGAAAAAATACCTCGCAGCCTATAGAATGATACCAGTACCCTAAAAAAACATTCACGCCTCACAAAAATAGATAATCATGGACAAACCTGTATATTTACACGCTCTACTGTGTATCTTACCATGAAGAACACTAAAAATAATATTGCCTAACAGTCTCTAACTTCTCATACTTTAGAATAGAACATGTTTGTACTTATTTAGGTTGAGAAGTAGAATAATGAATTACAGTCTAGGAAAGTGTAAAGACCCAAAAAATTTGAGATAATTTGTTTTCTTAAATAATAACAAAAACAGTATACAATGAGGTTATAAAATTCGTTTATCAAAAATCATGACAAAAATATGATAAGCTTCCGAAAAATTCCGTAAAATTTAGTTTCACAAAAATTAACGTGAATAATAAATAATCATAAGTTATATTATTTTGCGGGGTTAAAAAGTTTGTTTGAAATTATAATAAGAAAATAATACAAAATATAAATGAAATAAAACCCTAATACGCAAATACGGAGAAATACGATCTTAAAAAGAAAACCGTATTTATACAAAAATGACCTGAACCTAATTTTGACATTTATTTTTCTTTATGCTAATTTTTACTCCGTCCAAATTAAATTAATTATACCTTAATTATCCACTAATTATTCACTAAAATTATTTTAATTGATTTAGTTTTCTATAAATATGAGCTCTCTTTTCCTTGAAAAACTCCTTACAAACATAAAAACACTCTTTGTCATGCAAGAGAAGAGATAAGAAAGAGAAGAGAAGAAGGAGAGTTTGAGGAGAAGAGTAGAAGCTAGGGTTACAAGACGACGAGAATCCTTCATCATTAATAAGAGAGATCATCTTGTTTAAAAATTTTGTGAAAAATCATACGCTCTGTGAAAAATTTAGAGTCAATAGATCATCTTATTTTTAATATATGTTCAATCCTCATATGTCTACTTTCTGATAAAGTTAATAGATCATAATTTAGAGTTGTGAATCTCAAGATATAAATCAAAACATGTAGCTATATTAAGCTATAAAAATTGATTACATGGATCACTTTGTGACTTGATCTGGAATTACATAGAAAAAGTTAGAAAACGAGCCTATATATCAATGAAAAGCCCTTGAAGTCTAATTTTCAGAACAATTTAAAAATCTAGATTTAGAGTTATATGCAAGGATTTATGAACTGATTAGTGAAATAAGGTCAAATTGTTTGATCTAACAGAAAATATAAACGTGAACGAATTAGCTGCTGTTATTGGTAAAATTTGATGATGAAAAATCTGATTCTATGAAAATATTATAGAGTTTAGCTTATTTGAAATTTTACAAAATAATTTTAAGAGCTATATACGAGAAGTTATAGATTTAAATGTGTCGAAGTATCATGTTAAACAGAATTCGAAAATGAACCGTTTTGATCCCGAAACAACCCAAATGTTCACAAACACTTCTAAATATGATAAATACATAAAATTATCATCATGGACTATCAAAATAAATATCAAATACTTTTCTCAAAATTTGACGCCACCACATAATATTTCTACGACGGTTTTTCAAGAAGTACGAACAAATATACTTAACTCCAAAAGGTGAACAATCATTCACAAGGGTATGTCTTAATACGCGTATTCTATTATATTATAGGACTTGGAGATACTGCTTGTTGTCACTTAAGGACGAGGCTGAGCATGTGTATGTGAAGAACTGTGATAAAAGGTATCATTTAGATTTGTTGTGTAGGATGATGCGTATTATTATACCGTGAGTATAATAATATGCGTTGGAATCTTTGGTCATAGACACTAATTGTATTTGACATAAATTATGTTTCGACATATCTTATTCCCTATCACGTGCTGTGTGCCGTGATAAGATGATTTGTGTGTTTGTGTTATGCCTTGTTCGTTGGTATAAAGAGGATGAGTGAGTGAAAGGAGTGTAAATCCATAATTGGTGGGATAACTCCATGATATAAAACACACAGAGCATTATGTCTGTCGCATGTGTTAAACAGTGACTTAATGGTGACATTCTTTCATCGACCTTGTGAGGTCGTTTTGGTATGAGAGTATCTCACTGTAGGAGACCTTGGGTTCCAGTTTGGTTGATCCCCTTTCGCGGATGTTCCTTTTGCTAAAGCTGAAAAGAGCTTACTTATGAAATTGAATAAGTCTCGCCAAGGGCACAATTATAACATTGAGGGTATCTATTGTCTGTCGCCTCTGTGTGATTGATATAATGATAAGTATAACAAAGTCTCGAGTAAACTTGTAATAAATTGAGAAAATTTATTTTTCCGGATTGTCGTATTAATTATAAATTCGAACTCGTTATTAAATTCTGAGAATTTTCATATATTTGGTTCGACGAATAGTTAAAGTAATTATACCAAATATAAACCTAAAGGATAATGAAATCCAAAATTATCCAAACTCGACGAATCGTGGAGTGCCACGTGGGATTCCCTCAATCCCTTATCCCCTCATTTCCTCACCCCTTCCTTTATTCTCCCTGTCGAGCCCCGACACGACCACCTCCCCGCCGAAACTCCCGCCGCCGCCACCACCGACCCTGCCAAGCCTCCCCGCCCTGGCCACCACCGGTTCCCCTCTCCCCCTTCCCTCCTCCTCCCTCCCCTCTCTCTCCTCCTCCGACCGCCACCCCTCGCCCGCTACCTCTCACCGCCATCCTCTTCCCTGTCGCCAGCCACATCCAGCCATCACCACCCCAGCGCCGCAGCTACCGCACGCCGCCACTGCCCAACCGGCCGCCGTCCTTTCCCCTCCTCTCCTCTCCCTTCTCCCTCTCCTGGCCGAACCACCACCTCCCTCTCCTCCACCACCGGCCACCCCCTCCCGGTTTCCCCTTCTTCTCCGGCCACCACCATCCTCTTCCCCACCCAAACCTCACAGCCACCGTCGGAACCGGCTCTGCAGGCCTCCTCCACAGCCACCGCCGTTGCTGCCCTGCGCCACCGCAATCGCTAGGTTGCTGGAGCAGCCGCCGCTGCTGCCTTCACCGCCAGCCAAAGCCGCTGCTTCTGCCTCCCCTGCTGATCAGCCACGCCACCACCTAGCCGGCCACTACCCCGCCACCAGCTACTGCCTTCTACCGCCAGAGTCGCCGCCTCGTCAACACACAACCCTGCCACCACCATCCACAATTTAGGTAACCGAACCCCGTCTTAATCTCCCTATGTCTCAGAAGTTATTGTAAATGTTTGCAGGGATTGAAAGATTTATGATTTCGATGATGTCTGTTAATGAAATTGATGCCGTATTTGATGATGGGTGATGGAATTAGTTGATGAGTAGGGAGGTTAGGTGATTGATGAAGTTTGGGATTGTGCTGAGACGATGATCCGCAGGATACGGTGAGTTTGAAAGTTGAGGTGATGTATGGAGTAATTGTATGAGTTGACGATCACTGTTTATGTAACGATAATAACGATTATACAATAAATCAATATAAACGTAATTAGAATTTAGAGTGTACTTGTCTAAACGAAACTATCAAGGAATACGTTAATACAAGTAATGAATATGGAAATGAAGATGTTGTGGTGGTATTGGTAAGGGCAGAGACCCTTAAGTCATTCTTGGTCGTATGGGAGAGAGAAATGGTACCCCGAAAAATATTATGGTCGTTTTGGTAAGGGCGGAAACCCTTAGGATATTCTTGGTAGCATGGGGGAGAGAAATGGTACCTCAGAGGATTTATGGTCGCATGTGGGAGAGAAATGGTACCCCGGAGGATTTATGGTCGCATGGGGGAAAGAAATGGAACCCCGAAGGATTTATGGTCGCATGGGGGAGAGAAATGGTACCCCTGAGGATTTATGGTCTCACGGGGGAGAGAAATGGTACCCCGAAGGATGTTATGGTCGTATTTGTAAGGACGGAGGCCCTTAGGTCATTCCATGGTCGCATTGGGGGAGAGAAATGGTACCCCGGAGGATTCTAAGATCGTAAAGAAATAAGAGAATGGAAATCGACGAACCTTTACTTCGGTTATGAAGTCTAATAGTAAAAATAAATGTCACCGTAGTATGTGTGTCAGTGATGGGGTCAATATCAAGATAAGATAAGGTAGGGACATAGAAGAAAGGGCTAACAGAATAGTCGAGTTAATGAAATGACAATGAGAGGAAAATGGGGTTTTAATATACTGCCGATTGGAACGTGCTATGGCAGGTAACAGGGCTATAGTACGCGACATCTAATCTATGGCAGTACCCGGGGTCTACTGAGCGCATCTTTGCTCATGGGTTTCTTGTTTCTTTCCTTGATTGTCTCTTGTGCAGGCTCAGGTGAGGAGGACGGGGCTTCGGAGCAGTTGCTCTAACAGGGATCCCTCTGTATTATATGTAACATTGGAACGTATGTAGTATTCGAGTCTCAAGACTGTATATGGATGACTGTAATAACTGCCTTTTCTTATGTTCTCTAATATAAACCCTACTACGAACTTGCCTTGCTATGGACTTCGGTCTGTAGCGGCAGTGACGTCACGTTCTGATTATTAATAAATCATCGTGGCATTACAGAACTGTTGAGTGTAGCAGTGTGTGAGATTTGGACTGGGGACCTGTCGTAGCATAGTGTCATTGTCTCAGTTTGTTTGATATGGAGGTCTTGACTGTCATAGCATAAAGGGTATGACGTAGTAAATGACATTGATAATATCTGGAGTGTCGATGGACGTGTGGTTTTGAGCGTTGGTGTTAACTATGCTTATGTGACTAGGGTCAATCATTGGTATGCTTGGGATGATAATTGTGAAGGCTAGATTGGCATGATATTTTCAGAGTGTTGAAACAAAGGATCCAAGTGATCATTTCCCTTTTCTTTTCATACCTTCTTCTCTCGTATAATCTCTGGTAAGGGGACTGACTCGTTATTGAGCTCCTAAAGCTCACGACAACTATTTTTCTGTCTTTCCTCTTCTCTTTACTACAGGAGCAAGACTTAGAGAGAAGTGTGATCTAAGTTTTGATACTAGATGTAACTTATGTGTTGAAGTTAAACTGATTCTAGAAAGAGATGTAAATTCCACAACGAAGGTGATATTCTGAGTTATGATTTAGTGTATCAAAAGTTTATAAATTGATGATATATAAGTAAACTTTGCTTAATTCTTATGACTAAGCCAGAATATATAGTTTTTGTGTAGTTGACACGTTGGGCCCAACGGTAGTGACGTCATATGTATCATTAATAATTAATGAAAAATCGGGACGTTACAGATTGGTATCAAAGCCAAAGATTTAGGATAAGAATTAAGTTGAATATTTAGGAATAAGTTAAGTACAATACAAATGCATAGAGTATAATATAAGTATGATATCATGACCAGTTGTATTGGATTGAACTCATAGGTTGTTTGTTTAATTGGAATTAAAACAGCAGTTGTGCAAATAAGACCAAGCAAGAAGAAGACCTTGATGTTTTGAGGATATATTTGTAATGATAAAGGCACTAAGATGTGATAGAATGATATTGAGAGGATATATATCATGTGGTAAATAGGCCGTGAAAAATAGGATCGATGTGTCTATATGGGTTGTTGCTGTTGTATGAGGGTCTTGTTTGATACCGGTACTATGTGTTTTTTGGGATAGAACTTAAGAATAATGAGAAGACATTTCTATAATGGAATAGTATTGCAACATGCATTGAGTACAGTACGACAGGAATGAGTCAAATGGGTTGAGTAATAAATGAGATTTACTCTCTGAGACGAGTAATAATTTGATCATGAAGGGTGGAAAGACATATACATGATTTGATATATGTGAGCAATCTTGCTCAAGTATGAGAAGTAAATACACTTGATGTTGGAAGGTTAAATTATATATGTGATCTTCTTTGCCGTCAAGAGAGTAGCAATACCTGCTTAGTGAGAAAAGGTGTTAGCATGGCGAGACATAAATGTTTTCAACATAATGTAACACATAAATGTGTTTTCATAAATGAAGTATGAGGAAAATATACGGCAATGTGAACTATGGTACTAGGGAGAGTATGAAAAATAAATGTTTAATTTTTATTAGCATCAGAGAAGTACAACTTTGCGAAATAAACTATAAACTGTTCGGTTGAAGAGGATGAATAGATATGTTGGATAATTGTTATGTATTTGAATATTGATAGTGAAATTTACCAATTACTAATAAATACATAAAGTTTGAGATGAAAAATGCTGACATATTGCACATGAGGTGGACATGTTATTGGCATAAGATTGCCTGCTGTTCAATAACTGAGATGGGGAATAGATCTACAGGTTGAGGCAAAATGAGAATTATGTGGGTTGTTTTCCTTATTTAGAATATCTCTATATAATGAAATGCTTTGTTATACCTAATACATGAAAAAGTGATCATAGTCAACGATTTCATCTTTTGATCTATGCTGAGATGAAGGGTTATTGGGAATGGAAGAACAAATTAGAAGTAATGTCTCCGAATCAACCTTGTCTTGTGCTAAATGAATTAGAGTTGCATTATAGTGGTTGTTTTTAAATCATCAAAAGAGAAATACAATGCATCCGATGATCAAACAAGTGGTGAAGTCCTTCCTTAGAGTGCTATTTGTAATGACTTTCTACATTACGTTCATTAGTGGGGTGTTCAGTATCATAGCATTTTTCTTCGCAACGCCCGAGGAATTGGATGTTGTGGCGTGATATGTAATGATACCAGTTATATTAGTGTTAGTGTAACGTCCCAAGAATCGCGTTTTAGGTTAACAACTAGCCCCACAGACCAACACTAGTCCTTTCAATGCGCTTTGGCCTCACTCACACACGCCCTGGGAAACTTCCCAGGAGGTCACCTCTCAGCATTACTCCACGTTAAGCATGCTTAACTGCGGAGTTCTAAAGTGATGGGCTACCGAAAGAAAAGGTGCACCTTATTGGTATAGGTAGTACTATCAAACCATTTAAGCATTTCCTTGGGGTTACAGTTAGGACCTATATGTTTGATCTTATGTTGTAATAGGTGGAGATGAGGCTATAAGATAATGTTATACGATATTAATAAAATTTCATATTTTGATGGTTGATTTACTGGGAATAATGGCTAAATATAAGACTTTATATACTCTGACAATACTGTTATTATAAATGGAAGAACCTTAAGATTAATGGCAATGCACTTATAGATGAGAGTATGGAAGAAAATAATGAGTGGAATACATAATAGTAAAGTGTTGTGCCATCAAGTGACATTGAGGAAACATGCTCTGGTGGTAACACTGAAAGTAAAAAATAAGAGCTATACACCCACTGTTTTTATGGCTATACCCTCAAAATATTCTGCATTAGAAATATGCACATGTGTGCTTTTTGAGTATACACTTATGTGTGTTCTTCTGTTGCTTATCAATGCTGATATATGGTAAACCTAAAGTTGTTATTTACATAAGTGAAAAATCTCTGGACAACAAAGATAGTTGTCTATGGTATTTGTCCGATCATATATAGTTAAACTATGGTCTATGTTCACTGTGCTGGTTAGATCCACTAGTGTTTGCTTATGCTATTTTATGTATCATAAGTTATAAGTCATATGGGTTCAGATGTCAAGAGAAGTACACTTATGTTTGAGGAATTCGGGAAAAAAAATCCTCTGAAATTGGTATTCTAAAATAGGAATTGAGAATCGTTGGGAAAAAAAATCTATCTTCATGACAAAGGTTACAACAAGTTATTTGTGTAAGTGGTTAAGTTGTTATACAAAAGATGAGCATATGCCTACTTCTTGAATTGGTAAACCAGGATTCCTATATTTGATACCGTCATCAAACTTATTTCCTTTGCTTCATGCTAAATATTGGAAGTTGAATTGTGATGGTTATCTTGGAGCAACAAAATTGAGTTTGAGTTTAACATGGATCAATAAATGATCAAATCAATGAGGAGATAATGGGAACTTAGATCATCAAATCCAGATCTCCTTTGTCTTTGCCAGGCAAAGTCCCCCACGTGTGATAAATGAATCATACACAGTTCAACATCTAGATTTTCTTGGATTTTGTTTTAACCCTTCCTAAATACTAAGTACTATAAATAGGAGGTGAAACCTCAGCGAACTCTTCATCGATTTAGAGTTTCATCACCACCACAACTCACAATACACCCGATTACCAAGAAAATCCTATACTGGATACTATTCGTGGTACCTCTATGTTCTCTGCCAGTGATCGTAGTAGGTTGCATTGCGGCTTTCTCCTTTGCAATGTCGGAAACCTTGGATTTTTTTTTTGATGCTTTTTGCTTTCTTTCCACTAGTGTTTTACCTAAAAATTATAACACTGATTCTAATAAGTCGTAACTGTTAGGGTGAAGCTTATGTGATATCAATAAAGAGTTATTTGAAGTTCAGTGTGACTTGAGGGTTGGTTTTGCGAGTATTTTGGATATGATAATGGTTACGAGTGTCATTAAACCCTTGTCATGGTCATGACACTGCCAATGGCTATTGGACTATGTGAAATGGACGTGCTACGATTTTGATAGCCCTTGTAGTGATTATAACAAATGGATATAAGCTCTGTTTGATTTTCTACCCTCATCACGGTCGTGACAGAGCGCAGTCCCGATCATGATATATCAAGAATACCATATTCATTTAATGATAGTTCCTAGATTCTCTTAATTCTTTTTTCGAGGACGAAACCTTTTTAAGGAGAGAAGAATGTAAAGACCAAAAAAATTTAAGATAATTTATTTTCTCAAATAATAATATAAATAGTACTGAATGTTGTAAATTATACAATGATGTTATAAAATTCGTTTGTCAAAAATCATAACAAACATATGATACGAATCCGAAAAATTTAGTTTCATGGTAATTAACGTGAATAGTAAATAATCGTACGTTATAATTTATTTTGCGGGGTTAAAAGGCTTGTTTGATTATATAATAAGGAAAGAATGCAAAATATGAATGAAATACAATCGTGATACGCAAATACGGAAAAATACGATCTTAATACGAAAATACCATATTTATATAAAAATGACATAAACCTAATTTTGCACTTATTTTCCTTTATGTTAATTTCTACTCCACCTAAATTAATATAATTATCCACTAATTTTCCACAAATTACCCAATAAACTATTTTAATTGATTTAGTTTCCTATAAATACAAGCTCTTTTTTCTTTGAAAATTTCTTACAAACATAAAAATACTCTTTGTCATGCAAGAGGAGATAAGAAAGAGAAGAGAAGAGAAGAAGGAGAGTTTCAGGAGAAGAGGAGAAGTTAGGGTTACAAGACGATGAGGATCCTTAATCATTTATAAGAAAAGGTGATCATTTTGTTTAAAAATTTGTGGAAAATCATAGGCTCTGTGATAAATTTTGATTTTAATATATGTTCAATCCTCACATGTCTATTTTCTGATAAAGTTAATAGATCATAATTTAGAATTGTGAATCTCAAGATATAAATCAAAACATGCAGATATATTAATCTATAAAAATTGATTACTGTGATCATTTTGTGACTTGACCTGGAATGACACAAAAAGAGTTAAAAAAAGAGTCTATATATCAATGGAAAGCCCTTGAAGTCTAGTTTCCAGTACAGTTTAAAAATCTAGATTTAGATTGTATGCAAGGATTTATGAACTGATTAGTAAAGAAGGTTCAAACTGTCTGATCTAGCAAAAAATACAAATTTGAACGAATAAACTGCTATTATTGATAAGGTTTCATGGCAAAAAATACTATAATATGACCATATTATAGAGTTTAGTTTATTTGAAATTTTACAAATTAATTTTCGGAGTTGTATGCGAGAATTTATAGATTTAAACGTGTCAAAATGTCATGCAAGACATCCGAAAATGAACCGTTTTGATCCCGAAACAACTCCAAATGTTCACAAACACTTCTAAATATGATAAATACATAAAATCATCATTATGGACTATCAAAATAAGTATCAAAGACTTTTCTCAGAGCATGGCACCATCGCGTAATATTACCACGACGGTTTTTCAAGAAGTACGAACAAATATGCTTAACTCCAAAAGGTGAGCAATCATTCACAAGGGTATGTCTTAATACGCGTATCCTATTATATTATAAGATTTGGAGATACTACTCGTTGTCACTTAAGGACGAGGCTGAGCATGTGCATGTGAAGAACTGTGGTAATAGGTATCGTTTAGATTTATTGTGTAGGACGATGCGTATTATTATACCGTGTGTATAATAATATGCGTTGGAATCTTTGGTCGTAAACACTAATTGTATTTGACATATAATATGTTCTAACATACCTTATTGCCTATCACGTGCTGTGTGCCATGATAAGATGATTTGTGTGTTTGTGTTATGCCTTATTCGCTGGTATAAAGAGGATGAGTGAGTGAAAGGAGTGTAAATCCATAATTGGTGGGATAACTCCGTGGTATAAAACACAAAGAGCATTACGTCTGTCGCATGTGTTATATAGTGACTTAATGGTGACAATCTTTCATCGACCTTGTGAGGTCGTTTTGACATAAGGGTATCTCACTACAGGAGACCCTGGGCTCCAGTTTAGCTGATCCCCTTTCGCGGATGTCCCTTTTGCTAAAGTTGAAGAGAGCTTACTTATGAAATTGAATAAGTCTCGCCAAGGACACAATTATAACATTGAGGGTATCTATTGTCTGTCGTCTCTGTGTGATTGATATAATAATAAGTATAACAAAGTCTTGAGTGAACTGTTGAGTGCAGCAGTGTTTGAGACTTGGACTGGGGACCTATCATGTCACAGTGTCTTTCTCTCACTTTGTTTGATATAGAGGTCTTGACTGTCATAGCATAAAGGGTATGACAGTAGTAGATGACGTTCATAATGTCTGGATTATCGATAGATACGTAGTTTCAAGCGTTATTACGTGATATTAACTATGCTTATGTGACTAGGATGAATCACTGGTATGTTTGGGATGGTAATTTTGAACGTCAGATTGGCATGATATTTTCAGAGTGTTGGAACAAATGATCCAAGTGATCATTTCCCCTTTTTTTTCTTCATATCATCTTCTCTCGTGTAACCCCTGGTAAGGAGGTCGACTCGTTATTGAGCTCCTATAGCTCACGACAACCATTTTTCTGTGTCTTTCCTCTTCTCTTTGTAAAAGAAGCAAGACTTGGAGAGAAGTGTGATCTAAGTATTGATGCTATATGTAACTTATATGTGAAAGGTAATTTGATTCTAGAGAAAGATGTAAATTCCGCAGGGAAGGTGATATTCTGAGTTATGATTCAGTGCATCAAAAGTTTCTAAACTTATGATGTATAAGTAAACTTAGCTTAATTCTTATGACTAAGGAGGATGTATAGTTTTTGGCTAGCTGAAGCGTTGGGCCCAACAACAGTGACGTCATATGTATCATTAATAATTAATAAAAAATCATGGCATTACAGGAAGCATGCAACAAAGCAGCAGACCAAAGTTAGAAGGCTAATTTGGACCACCTAGATACAGACTACGACAAAAGGTTATGGATAAAGAACTAGAAAAAACATGGACAACAAAAAACCACAAATACTTTAGGATCTTGGATCAAAGTCTCATGATCAAAGTCACATCACAATGTAGCAGACCGGGTGTAGCAGGGCTGGCTTGCAGGAGTGGCGAAAGTGCAACAGACTTGAAATGCAGCAGAGCTAATTGGTGAATAGACATGGATCTGAGTAACGGTTATATCGAAGATTTGAGGTCCGAAAATCTGTATGAAGTTGATAGTTGATATGAGAACACCTGTCAACATCACTGAGGATTTTCACAGGGGATAAACAGACAGTTGTCAATGTCAGAACAATACAGTAATGGGTTCTAATTCCATGAGCCTATAAAAGGAGATTGATCGAGTTCAGAGAAGATTGATGATGATTGTGGATTTCATTTGCAAGCAAGAAAAATCTCTTAAGTGTTGAGCAATCATTATCAAGAGTTGTGAAGAAAGATCTGAGGAAAGGTGTTCACTGGTCTACATCAAGAACAATATATGCAGTAGAGCTTTTGGAGTTGATTTATGCAATGATCTTGGTTCTAACCTTAGGAAGTTCTGTACTTATAAGGGGTTGTCCTTTACGCCATAAACAAGAAAATAGTAAACTCACCCCTTGGGTTGACCACACTGATTACCATGGAAAGACTGAACTAAGCCTTCTTTATTCAATTGACAATGATTGTCTAAACCAGTATTAAAATCTTGTGTCCTTAATTACTTTTCGTCTTATACTTAGAACTGTTAAAAGCAATATAGAACACACAAAAGACAACTTTGAAATACTTTTGTCTCTATTGTAGACACATTCCGCAAATCTACAAGAGGTTAAGTGCATACTAGCCAAGACCAGTCTGCACTGAACAGTGAAATTTTTTTAATAGCCTATTCACCCCCCTTATAGGCTAATCATTGTAAACTCTATGATTTACAATTGGTATCATAGCTTGACTTTCTAGACTTCACAGTTATTAGAAAGAAAAAGGTGTCTTTCTTGTCTACTTTTTATCTGCAAAAGAAGTTACTACCAATTTATTTTATGAAGAAAAAATGGCTCCTCTAAAATTGCCTAACAGTGATGAACCACCAGCATGCTCATTCGACAAATTCAACCACTGAAAGCTAAGAATATTAGCTCTTCTGAACTCAATTGATGAGAGAATGCAAGACATAGTCAAAGATGCTAGATCCACTGGATGTCACAAAAGAAGTTGACAAGTCAAAGTCTCTATGGACAAAGGAGAAATAGGATTTGGTACTGGTAGACAGGAGGGCAAGAAATCAATTCTTCAAGGCCCTGGATGATGAAATGTTTGAGATCGTAGTCCACACTACCACAACGAAAGAACCTTGGGATGCTATACTGCTCAGAAATAAAGGAACAAATAAGATAAGGGAAAACAAGAAGGACGCTCTGATGTAGCAATAGACTGGGTATCCATGAGGCCTGACGAAAATTTCACTAGTTTCTATGAGAGTTTCAATGCCCTGATCAACAATCTAAAGACAGTAGGAAAGACTTTTGACAACAACGAAGTCAACCTGAAGTTCATCAGTTCTCTTGGAGAAGCATGGGGCACAAAGACCACTGCAATCAGAGAATCAAGAGATCTAGCGAAAATGTCACTTGCTCAGCTCTACAGTGTGCTACACACTTACAATCTCGAGGTAGAGCAGAAGAAGCAAATCAACTAAGCAAGGAAAAAACACTAGCCTTCAAAGCACAGGAGAAAATATTGAGATCGGTTGCAAAAAATGATACTTCCTCAACCTCCTCAACAACAAGAGAATCTATCTCTAAAGAACTTGCTTTGATAGGAAAGAAATTCAGAAAGCTATTCAAGAAGAAAGACTTCAAGAGAAACAACACACCCAAATCAATGGAAGTAGACAATGAAATTTGCTATAATTGTAACAGAGCAGGACACTTTGCTGCACAATGCAGACGAAGGACTCATCCGCTCAGATAATAGAAAAAGAACTACAACAAAGGGGGCTCGGAAAAAAAAAGAAAAAGGCAAGACATATGCAGCTAAGACCTGGAGTAAGACAGATTCGGATGATGAAGAGACAATTTCAAATGCACAGCTTTGTCTTATGGCCAGAAATGAAGATATGCAACATGTATTTGATCTCTGCTAATCTGATGCCTCTATTAAGGAACTAAAGGAGGCTCTACTAGAAACCTCCGAGAACTTTATTGCCCTGACAAGGAAAAATAAAGAAAATCTTGAGTTAATTGAAATTTTCAAAGAAAATTATAATATGACCTATAAGAAAATTGAGAAGAAATCAAACAATTTATTAGTGGCAAAAAATGAACTCAAGGAATCAGATGAGAAAGTGAAACTTCTCACTGAAATGGTGAATAAACTCACCAAAAAGAATGCTGAACAACAAAAGCAGGTTAACATATGAATGGAAAGACCTTAGATCTTCAAAAAATGTTGATCATGGGCCAATCCTCATATGATCGATCTGGATTGGGATATAGACGCTAAATCAATGAGATTAAATCCTCAATTGCTAAAGAAATCCCTTCAGTCAGCAAGACAGAGGTTAAACAACCTCCTGTAAAAATATTACAGAAAGGGGATACCTCTACTGCTTCTGCAGTAGAGTCAAGACTCTATTGCTCAAACCAAGAAGGTTGACACCTCTACTGCTCCAGCTAAGTAGAAGGTGAAACAAACCCAAGTGATGCATACTAACAAGCCTAAAGGAGCTATGCTTTATAGAAAATAGAATATAGACCCCCGAAATCCCAGTATGCACCAAATTACTCAGTATGGAACAAAATCTCCAATATTGCATGGAACAGACCACATCCTAGACCCTACTGAGTATGCCATATACAATATAGGGAAATAAAAAATCCAAACAGAAGACCCAAGATTGCAAGACCAGAGGTCATATTCTACAGCTGTGGCAAAAAGGGTCATAAGGCATTCAAATGTAGGACACCACATAAGAAAATCATTCAAGTGTCGTTACCCAAGATTAACAAATAAGGACCCATATTTATGAGTACCATGTGTGAAATTTGAATTTCATGTAGGAGCATCAGGAAAAAGCTTGGTACCTGGATAGTGGATGCTCAGGACTCATGACTGGGAACAAACGTCTGCTGAAAGAATATAAAAAAGAGGAAGGTCCCCTATTCAAATTTGGAGAAGGTAAGGCAGGTAAGACTAAAGGTTATGTAACCCTTGGTACAGGTTTCCTAATCTTTAGAAATGTTGCCTATGTAAAGGAAGCAGAACATAATCTTCTGTCTATAAGCCAATTATGTGACAAGGATTATGATGTCTTCTTTACAAAGGATACATGTGAAGTAAGAGACAAAACATCCAAAGAAGTCAAACTAGTAAGCGCAAAAAAGGAAACATCTATGCAGTAGACTTAAATATGTCCCCAGTCTGTATAGATCACTTGTTTTTACACAAATGAATCTGAGGACATAAATTGGTTGTGGCACAAGAGGTTGACACATCTCAACTTCAAAACAATTTCTAAGCTTTCCTCAAACAACTTGGTGAAAGTTCTACCTCAAAATCAAGTTTCAGAAGGATAAACTGTGTAAATTCTCTCAAGAAGGAAAACAGACTAAGACCAGCTTCAAACCTATGAATTTCATAGAATCCACTAGAGTTCTTGAACTCCTCCACGTGGATCTATTTGGACTAGTGGAAGTGAAAAGTATAAACAGGAAGAAATATACACTTGTAGTTGTAGATGATCACTCAAGATATATTTGGGTAATATTCCTGCATAAGAAAAGTGAAACTTGTAGTTTGCTGACTAGGTTTCTTAGACAAGTTCAGAATGAGAAGGGACTTGATGTGATTGCCATTAGAAGTGATCTTGGAACAGAATTTGATCAATCTGATGTGGACAAATACTGCGATGATCACGGCATAACACACAACTTCTTTGCACCTACAACACCACAACAAAATAGTGTGGCTGAGAGAAAAAATTGAACACTAATAGAAGCAATTAGGACAATTCTCTTAGATGCAAACTTGCCTAAAAGTTATTGGGCATAAGTAGTAAACGCTGCATGCTATGTCCTAAACAGGTGTCTCATACACAAGGTGCACAAAAAGACACCCTATGAGTTATGGAAAGAAAAGACACCAAGTGTCAAGTACTTTCACGCATTCGACTGTAGATGCTATATTCATAAAAATGAGAAACAACACCTAGAAAAATTTGAAACTAAGTCAGATGAAGGAATATTCCTAGGACACTCCAGAACTAGTAAATCATTTAGAGTCTATAATAAGAGAATAGGACTAGCTGAAGAGTCTATACACGTTTTTTTAATGAAATCATTAGTTGAACTCGTGTTGCTAATGTCTTTGATGAAGAACAAAATAACATACCTAGATGAGGACTTTCCTTTCTGGCTAATCGATTTTTCACCTATTTTAACATCTTGTAACCAACGTTGAACCATTTGAATCCGTAGGTAAAAGGACCAGCTAGGTTTCGATCTTTCATCACCGACGATGAGCGAAGAGTTGAGAATCTAAAGAGGATTGATAGATGAAATGCGTCTCGTACAATGACTCAAACGACTAGAAATGGAAAATAACATACTCAAACTAATAGACTGAATCTAACTGGAAATGGAATAACTCAATTGACTGGGCATAGAACTCAAAATGAAATACAGAGATAGACACACACCCCAATCCTAATCTATACTTAGTCCCTAAGTACATAGACATGGTAATCTTAGACTAGTACACATCTAAATCACATGGGCGGTGGTGGTGGCTTGATGCGGTGGTGATTTGGAATTGCATGATGAGGTTTGGTTGAGCGGATTTGGAGTTTGGGACGTTGGTTGTTGAGTTTGTGATGATTTTTGATGAAAAATTTAGCTTAATTCAGGATTTTATATGTGTAATGACTGTTACTAACCTCCTGTAATGGTCAATACATAGGCTAGGTGTTTAAGGATGCCTTTGGAAAGGCTGTAACGGCCATTACAATCCAGAAATAAGGGAATTTTAAATCCTAAAAATTCGGAAATGATCCGTTATGCAACAAACTCATTCCAAACATTGAAAGTACATTATTTATGAACTGTTAAAGTTATTTTTGAAGATTAAAGCTCACCAACGAATCTAATATAAATAAATAAATTCCTAAGGTAAAAACTAAACTAACTCATTGAACCTAAGGAAAAATGAAAAATCTTGGGTTGTCTCCCAAGAAGAGTTTGGTTTAGAGCTTGCAGATAGCCTCTTAAAGATTATTTATAGTGCTGCGAAAGGCAAGTTAAAACCTTCTTCTTTTTACATTTGATATTTCTAAAAAATCTTAATTTCTCTAAATGATTTAACATGAATGCCCGAACAAGATTTCTAACATACTTTGATACATAAGCAAATAAGATAAAACACGACATTTCAAAATCATCCTTATGATCAAGGAAGACATCAACAATAAACATATTTTCACTATAAGAAAAATTAGAATAAAATTGATCATTTTCAAATTTTCGCAAAGGAACATTCAAAACAAACATTGATTCATACTCAGGGATATTAGGCATTTCTAACATAGAATTATCTTGCCCATCATAAGAATACAAATACTTTTTCAATTCTTCAAAATCATCAAGCGTAAAAAATTGGCCATCAAAATAGTTTTCATTCAAATTTATTTTCAAGTTTGCATCATCAAATTCATAGAGTCAAGTTCAAAATCTTTTTCCTTCACTTCATCATATCCTAGCTCTAAGTTCTCTTCTTTCAACTTATCTTGTGTCGCTATTTGTTCAAAACTCTCAACTTCCACTAAGTCTTCAATATTTTTATATATCACTAAATTATCTTATTCTTGTGACTTATCAAATTCAGTTTCATTTTCATTGGGAATTAGAATTTTTGATTCATTTGTTTCAAGAGTGAGTTAATTGACTTGACTTTTCAAACATTCAATATTAGAAATAGATTCTTCTTGACACTCAATAGAACTTGAAAAAATTGAAATAAATTGAAAATTTTGAATTTCTTTCTCAAAAACTTCTTGATCAATATTTTGACATGAATTCAATGAATTTTTCGAAATAGTAACACTTGCAGCTTTAATAGAAAATTTACATTGATCTTTAATTTCTACTCTAATCGAATTGCAGAATATGTCAATCTACATCGATGGTTGGAATCTGACTTACATGAAAGAGTGGCGTTGGATGATTCATTTTTTGCTTTTGTTATATTTTATTTGAAAGGAAAGCGGTAAGGTATCACCATACTTTTCAACAAAATATTCATAAGGTAGATTAAAGTCATTGTCCGAATCATCCTCAAATTGATTTTGATTCCAACTTCCAATTTTGACAATTCATCACCACCTTTAAATATATTGCTCTTGTGGTTATTCAATTTCCTCAATTGAATTGCTAAAAATTTGAGTTTCCACTGAAATTGGTATAGATTTGACTTGGTCAATTTGTTTTCCAATTTATGCCTATTAGCTTCTGTTCAAAATCCTCCTTTCTTCACAAGTAATAAATTGATTACGTACAATTATTTTAACCATTTCTTCTAAAGATAAAAAATTTGAATCTTGAATATGTGATATTGAGGATTAATTATATGAATAGTCACACTAATTAGTTTGTGAAAACTCAAAAAGAATTATTTGATATTGAAGAACTAAAATCTTGACATCTTTATAATAATTTTGATAATTTAACCATCCACCATTATAAGAATTATAGTAATCATTATATCCAAATTGTGGTTGAGATGGTTGTGAAAACATATTCATTTGATTGAAATATTCATAGGATAAAAAAATAGGGTAATTGTCTGTACGATGTTCCCTATTAAAGTAATTTCCATATGGCCTAATATTATTCATATTATTGCATTGTTGAATAATTAATTTTTCAAGTTTATCTATTTTTGAAGATGTCAAATCATCAATAGATTGATTATTCATATTGTCATAAGATTGATAATTATAAGTCATAGTAAAAATCAATTAAAAAACTACAATCTTATCAAAAATTTCTTTTGAATATTTTCTTAATTAAAAGATATTTTTCAAAAACATAATAGAACTTCGAGTGACTAAACATAAAAAAAAAATATTGACATAATTTTATCGTTCCCGACAACGACATCAAAATTTGATTCATGCTGTCGCAAGCACGTCAAATTAGAATTTATATACACTCTTTTTCACTTTAAAAATATTAAAATTAATACAATAGTGAAAATAAGGGACGAACCTACGGGAAAGATAGCAATATTTTTTTTTTTTCTAGTAACATTCAAGAACTGTTATAATTATGAAAACTAAGATTGGGGGGATGTTTTTACTAAAGAAAGTAATTAAATGATTGAGATTAAACTAAAATCATCTAAACTTATAGAAGAAATGGATTGGTGTATTTACTTGTATAATTAAAGTGTAGGAAAGTCGATTAACTATGCTCGAGCTTTTTAAGATCAATCATGAATGACTATCATACAGATTCGTTATTTAGATAGGTTTGGCTATGACACCTTTGGCCATAAAACATTACATTCGCTTAATTGTTAATTATCAATGAGCAAGTAGAATTAACCTAATCTATTTACTCCTAACATACTAATGAGCTCGTATAAATCAAGAATAAATAAATTGAATCAAAGTAAGAAAATATACCAAACATGATCATAAATAGCAATGAGTTTAACCTACCATGTTCACATGCAATCAATCAATAACGTCATGACAATGAGTCTAAATCATGAATTTTTATGTTGCTACCAATTCAATCACTTAACGGGATTTATAATTATGCTACGACATCAATAGGTGATCAATCTAATTGATTCCATAACATGTAATTAATTAAGATCGGATTTCATGCATCAATCATCATAATCGAATCTGATTTCAATGATCTAATTCATCTCATGATCTGTATTGGCTAGAGTTTCACTAATCTATCCCTACTATGTAACTACTCACTCATGATCATGACCATCATTACATTCATGATCACAAAAGGCATCATCACATCAATAAGCTAAAATAAAACAAAGAAAGAAGGATAATACAGCGTTGAGAATGAAGATCCAATTACGAATTGACGAGATCCAAAACCTTACACCACAATCCAAACTCCAAAATAAAGAAAAATATAAATCTAAACCTAAGGTTTCGAGAAAATTAGTGTGACCGAAAAGCGCTGAAAACCGACGACCTAGATGATAAACATATAGGTATTTTTAGAAAATACCAATTCCCTAAAAATAGAACGAAATCTAAACTAAAACATTCAAAATTTTGCAAGGTCTACTCCTATAACGGCCGTTACAAGGCCTGTATTCAAAATTTTGCAATGTTGACTCCTGTAACGATTGTTACAGACTCAGGCTTCTTCAAAATTTTCCTGGATTATGACTGTAACAGCCGTTATCATAAGGCATAACACTCGTTACAGCACTAGGCAACTCCTGTATGGATTTCAGAGTTGTGCAATGGCCATTACAGCTTCAGGGCAAGTCGTTACATCTCCAAATCAGCTCCATTTGACATCAAAATAACACCAAACGATCACGAACACGTCCATAAATGTTGAATGCATTAAATCATTGTTTTGGTTCATGGAAATAAACATCAAAACATGTCCAAGAACTCGTCCAAAGCTCCATCTTCATGTAATCTTCCAATGTGACCTCTCACCATTAACTTAATGATCCAAGCACCATCTTTTCACGATCAAATCTTCCACAAAAAAGCACACATATACCAGTATCCAAGTCCAGAGATACAAACTAAACTAAAAACACAATATAAAGGACACAAACACGACAAAACATTAGGTTTAACATGGATAAAATACGTGTGTTTACACAAACATCACTGATCTTTAACTTTTTCTTGATAAGCAGACTTATGAGTATGCCAAACACATAATCCTTTTTCTCTTTTGACCCTTTTGCAAATAGGTTGAACACCAGTCTACTCCAGTTTAGCTTATCACCGTGCACCAAACTAGTCATCATCTTTAGTTGATCGTGATTGACGTGATCCTTTGAGCCTTCTACCACCAAAAGGTACTTCTTGAGTACATCAGCCAAAGACTCATACTTCTCATGGAAGTATTTCTTAAGGAGCTGCTCCTTTTTTGGAATATAAGTCAGCTTTTCCATGTCTTCCTGTATCCGTTCCTTAGAGATCTCATCTGGTAGAACTCCATCCAGATTTAGGTTGAACAATTTAGCAAAGTCTTTGACTGTCCGTCCTCATTCACTTTCACTGAGTCCCAGAACTCCTTAACCTCCTTGACCAGTATTCTTGTCTCTTCTCCCAGTACTACCTGTAAAACAGCATCAATAAGAAGTTGGGTGATCTCTTTGATCCCCTCAGAGTGGTTAATCGTCTCAGTGAACAAAAAGATGTTTCCTGTCTTGATTTCAAAGGTTTTTGATCACTTCTTTGCCATTTGGTTAGTAAAAAGATATGAAATAAGATATCGTAAATTGATAATAGCAAATACAAGACAAACTTTGAAATTGAACAAGAAACTATCCTCCCTTCGACTTTGAGACTCAGAAATCTTTATGTATGCATTTGAGAGCTAGGGTTTGTCAGCAAGGTAAGAGAGAGATAGAGATTGTCAGAGTTTGAGATAAGAATGATTGTAAAGTATGAAAAATTTGCTACGGTAAGTAAGTGACATGCGTAGAGATTGCATCGACTATAAATATCTCAAATATAATTATAACCGTTGGGATTTGAAAAGACAGTTTTTGCAAGTCATCAGGAAAGTTCGTCGGTAGAGTGTCACCTTATTTTGCTATGCTACCCAATAGAGTGACTATATGTTACTTTTTTGTACCCTATAAATCAGGCTCTATCATTCCCAATTCTCCTCTAAAATGAACAAACTTTCTCTCATCAAGAGGTTTGGTGAAAATATTAGCCATTTGCTTATCTGTTGAGATAAATTCAAGTGTGACATTTTTCTTTTGAATGTGATCTCTAATAAAATGATACTTGATATCTATATGCTTTGTTCTTGAATAGAACACTAGATTATTTGAGATGGCTATTGCTGATGTATTATCACAATAGACAGGGGTATTGGAGATATGCATGCCATAGTCAAGAAGCTAAGATCTCATCCAAAGAATCTGTGCTACACAACTTCAAGCTTCCACATATTCAGCTTCATCAATGGAGGTTGACACAATAGTTTACTTCTTGCTAAATCATGAAATCAGTTTATCTCCTAAGAATTGGCATGAACCACTCGTGCTTTTTCTATCTATAGGACTTCCAACAAAGTCAGCATAAGGAAATCCACTAAGATTTAAATATGAAACTCTTGGATACCATAACCCTAGGTTAGGAGTACCCTTGAGATATCTAAGGATTCTTTTAACAGCAGAGTAGTGTGATTGCTTAGGGTCAGAATGAAATCTTGTAGATACAAATACATAGAACATAATGTCTGATCTGCTGGCTGTAATGTACAAGAGAGATTCTATGATGCCTCTATACAAAGTTACACTTATTAACTTTCTTTTTTCATTCTTTTCTAACTTGACAAAGGTACCCTTAGGTGTTCTCATTGTACTGATATTTTCTAATTTAGATTGATTCAAAAATATTCCTATAGAGCTCTAATGGACCTGTGTCCTATAAAGTACTTGAGTTCATCCATGAGACTCATTTGAAACTTGAACTTTGTTAGAGTTGCAAACTCATCACATAATATATTGTTAGTAGAGCAAAAAATAATATTATCCACATAAATATGCACCAGCAGAACATCTATATTGTTTCTCTTGTGAAACAATGTGATATCTACTTTTCCTCTCGTAAAATCATTTTCTAGTAGATAGGTAGATAGGGTTTCATACCAAGCTCTAGATACCTATTTCAAATCATATAATGCTTTATCTAATCTATATAAATGATATGGATACTCATGATCTTCAACCCCTATGGGTTGCTCAACATATACTTTCTCCTGTAATTCACTATTTATGAATGCACTTTTTACATCCATTTGATGCACTGTAAATCTGTGATAGGTTGCATATGTTAGAAACATTCTAATTGCTTCCATCCTAGCCACTAGTGCAATAACGAATGTTACGAAGTTAAAATAGTCACGTTTAAGGGTTACATACTTAACCCCAGAAATATTTGATTATTGAATCGAATATAGTGTTGAAATATCTAAGACAATTAAATTGACACGAATTAATTATCGATGGATAAATATTACAAAACTCGGATAAATAACAGACTAAATGAGACATATTAGGGAAAAATGAGATATTTTCGAAGGGGCATATCTTCCCACACACACCTCCATCATCCTTCTCACTCCCCCTCTCCACTCCTCCCTCGCCAGAACCCCCTCACCATCATCCTCTCTTCACCACACCAACACCACACCTTCATCACCTGCTACCATGGCCAGCCACGGGACAACGTGGCCAGCAGTCGTCGGAAGCAAGCATCAACCTCGGAGATGCGAGCACCCCCTCCCCCAAGCCTAGACGCAAACCCCAGAGCTTCCTCGATCACCACCACGAAATTCCATCTCCCCACACGAACCAACGCCCAATGTCGCCATCTTGCTTGAAACCACCGAGATCCCCAGCCTCGTCACCATTGTTGGCCACCCTCGTCCTCTTCCTCACGTCGAAAACATCATGGGTCAACCACCACCAGCACCATCAAGGAGTTAGCCATCGTCGCGCCAACTGTGCGCCTATGTCGGGCAAACCACAGCCCAGAAGCAAACCGGCAGTGGGTCGGTTGCGTGTGGGCCAGCAACGGGCCGAAGCCTGTCTCGTGACACCTCACCTATAGAATTCTAGGGTAACCCTCTCGATCCGTCTTGTGTCTTAAATCGTGTGTATTGTGATGTGATATGCTTGTTGTGATAGAGAGAATACCGCCGGGAGGGTGACAAGGTGAAAGGTTGTTTGGCGTAGTTGATGAACGGTGTGGGTAACTAGGGTTTTGGGTTGTGTACATGCTTGGTTCCTTAGCTTGAGGAGAACTAGGGTTTGGTGCGAAACGGATGTAACAGGGTTATGTATACACATGGTTGTGTTATATGAGGTTAAAAGATGGTGATTTATGCTTATCCTTGTGCAGAGAATGCCTAGGGGGTGTTGTGTTGCGTGTACGTATGCTTGTTGTGGCGATATGTCGAATTATATATAATCACGGGTTTTTGTATAAAGGGTATTATATATATTATAGGGAATCGCGTTATAAATAGCAAGCCTTGATGTTGGGATGGGGATCGAGGATGGATGTTTTTCATGTTTGATGTGTTATATGGGGTATTCGGGGTAAAAGAGGCTAGAATATGCACCATCATAATATAAATACCCTCTTGAAAAAATAAAAGAAAACGACCCTTAAATCGTCAAATAAAAAGGACATGGGGATGTAGACCTTAGTTGCACTATAATATGTGAACTAATGAAAAGCGAATGAAATAATACATATTGTGTCCTTAAACTGTGAAGGTCAACCTTAGCGTCCCTTCTCGGATCCACATAGATTATTTGTTATTTCTTGAGTAGTCTTGGTGGCTTTAGTTTAAGTCAGTGGACACTGGCTCCAGTGTTTATTCTTTAAGTCATCGTTATGGGTGAGGACTAGTTAGGGAGCGGTGGGCAGGGTACTCACCCTCTTCGTATGTATGCAGCGACACTAAGACTGTTGGTGACAGAGTCATTGGGTGACTCTCTGTAGGGAGGCCCTTTCTCAATGGTGGTATCGCGAGCCGTATTGAAAGGCACAAGAGATGCAACGCATGAAAGATACGAGCTATTGGATCGAATGGAAATGAAATGTGAATTCATGATGTAGCCCAATTGACGATTGACGTTCTATCTCTGTACTTTGAGTTGGTCGTATCCTTGAAGTTCATTTTTGGAGTTGAGTTATGAACGCATAAGTAAATGAAAAAGAAAGACTCTTAAAAGTGATACGAAGACGTACAAAATGTTATAAAACAATACTGTTTGATAAGGCACTTATATATTTCTATTATATTATAAAAGGATTTTTAGGGATTTTCGACGGTTGCCATAGCCGTTAGTGAAATCCCCCTGTAAGTGAAATTCATACATCTTAGGTTGCTGAGCTTCTTTTGCTCACGGTTATATGTTTCATTTGCAGGTATGTCCTCAGCTGCATCTGGAGGGCCATAGTGCGAGCTTGCATTTATGTAGATAGTCTCACATGCTTTTGGATACCACATCAGATCAAACTTTTATTTTTGCCTAATGTAGCATTTAATCTGTAGTACTTTTTGTACCAATGATATAACTTAAACAGGCATTTGAAATTGTTGGTTATTAATGTGACTACTATATATGTAGTTCCCTGATTTCTATACCTCTAAACCTATTTGGTTTATTTGACCTTGTCACGTATTTAGTCCGTGATGTCATAACGCCTGGTGTCATCCAACGTGGAAGTCAAGGCGTTACAAGTTCAAAGGTTTCATCATAATCTATTCCCGATTCTTGTGAGTACCCTTTAGTAACCAGTCTGGATTTATTTCTTATTAGAATGCCATTTTAATCAATCTTATTTTTAAAAATCCATTTCACTCCTGCAACTGGATAATCCTTAGGTCTGGACAAGTCTCCATACCTCATTCCTTTTGAATTCATTTAATTCTTCCTCTGGACATCTTAGAGCTTCTTCAAGTCTCTTTGGCTTCATTTCTGAGAGAAAACAGGCAAATATGCAAATATCCTGTGTTAGGTATCCTACCTTTCCATAGATCATGGGGAGTCTTTTTATGCACTTTATGTATGATACATCTATTTTTTACATAACATGCAGCGTTTACAGCCTCAGCCCAGTACTGTGAGGCCAGATTTGTATTTAACAGCATAGTTATTGTAGCCTCAATTAGAGTTTTATTCTTTTTCTCTACTACTCCATTTTGCTGTGTTGTTCTGGGGGTTAAGAAATTATATGCTCTGCCATGTCATCGCAGTATTGATCCATCTCAAATTGGTCAAATTTTGTTCCATGGTTGGTCACTTCTTATGGCCATAACTTCTAGACCCTTTTCATTTTGCACTTACCTGAGATATTTGGTAAGAATCCCATAAGTATCTTTCTTATTGTACAAAAAGAACACCCAAGTATACTGTGAAGTCATCAATGACAACCTTTTTCTTTCAATACTCTCATTTGACATGGACCCAAATAGATCCATATGTAGAAGTTCTAATGGCCTTATGGTTTTAGCAGCACCTATAGTTTGACACTTGCTTTGGTTTGCTTACCATGTTGACATAGCTCACACAGCCAATCCTTGGAATACTTGACTCACATAAACCCTAGACCAATTTTCTAGAGCATAAATCATTCATAGTTTCAAAATTCAGATATGCCAATCTTCTATGCCACAACCAGTTTACATCATTTGGATTATTTGTATAGACCCAAGTTATTTCATGTGATGCTGAACTGGAAAAGGCAACCACATACACATCTCCTTTCCTTTTTCCTATCAATTTGATCTCATCATTGTATCTGTCCTTCATCTCGCAAGTGTCCTTGGTAAAGGATACACATAATCCTTTGTCACATAATTGACTTATGGACAAAAGATTATGTTTAAGCCCTTTGACATGGGGTACTTGTCTAAAGATTAGAGAATCGATACCTAATGTTCCATAACCTTTGGTTTTTCCTATTCTGCTGTCTCCAAAGATGGCAGGGGGACCATCCATCCTTTTCTATTCTGTCAGCAGAGCTTTGTTTTCAGTCATGTGCCTTGAGAATCCATTATCCAGGTACTAAGTTTGTTCCTAATGCTCCTGCAAGATAGATAATTCTACACATTGGTCCCCTTTATTAGTCCTTTGGTCAGGTTTTCTTTGGAACCAAAATCCAAGCTGTCTTCTTGGGTTTGGTACAACAATCATAAGATATATGACCAAACTCTTTACACTTATCGCACTATACCCTCACAATGGTGTAATAAGACATCTAGTAAGGGTTCTATGGTGGGATCCCTGGATAGTCCCTGTAAAAGGTTGGTCTCCAATAGTCTCTTCTGTTGACAATAAAGTATTGACTCTGCTACCTGTTTGGCTCGTATCATTCATCCTTTGATCCTACTTTCGTCATATGTATGAAAATCTTGAGATTTAAGTTCGGTTTTTGTACATGAGTGAGCTTTGATGCGTGTTGATGTTTTAGGAGGTAAAACAAGCATTAAATGGATGAGCAAAGACGTATCAAGGAAGAATGATCGAGGTAGGAGCATAACAAGTCGAAGGATGGAGGAATAAAGTATTCTTGAGCCATGTTTCACAAAGTCAAAAGAGCCCGGGAGCTTTGTCCTTATACACTCGGGTGCCACCCCTTGTCTCCATTCGAAAATCACTGTGAAACGCCCAAGTGTTTTTGTACCCTACGTCCGGACGCGTGTCTATGAAATCCCTCATCGATTGATGTATAAAAACCCCTTAGGCTTAATTTTAGGGGGAGAAGAACACAAAAAACGAATTTGCTTAGGGTTAAAGCTTGATTTTGGGAGATTTTGGTGGAGAATTGTGTTTGCAAACAAGAGGACCTTGATTGGATCTATCAAATTGCATTGTGATTGTGCTTGTTTCATCTCATTTTGCTTGAATTGTGACCTTCATCTTAGTTTGTGTAGATGATGATGAACAAGCATATGAGGTGATTGATAATTCGTCTTGATCTCTCCATGATTAGCTAAACTCCATGTGGGGGTTGTGATAGTTGGATGGTTGTGTGGATGTTGTGAATATTGTAGATCTAGTTGGTTCGGATTGGGATCTCGGTTTGTGGTTATGCTTAATGCTTCGATAAATTGATCACTCGTCGTATGATCTAAGATATGTATTGACTCCGAAAGGATAGGTTGTATCGGATCACGGCCATGAACCCGCACGTTGAATGCATGATCGAGAGGTTGTATGCATGACGTGTGAATCATTAAAGGGAACCCGAGCTTAGATTAGTTAGACGTGATGGTCTTTCATCGAGAGATGCTAGAGGCGACGTTGTGCTTGAGTGAGTCTATGACTCGAGAGAGCTAAGACTTCACCTTAGGACCCGATTGAGATAACTCAAAATAACTAGATTGACACTTAACAACTACACGTAACTGGAAGACGAAATCACTACCCCTCTCTTCCCTTATTGCTGGTTCAGATCTTCAAAAATCAAACCCTCAGTATTGTTCACTTGGAGCCTTACTGCACGAGTCTCAGTTCAGGGAATTCCAAAATTGTATCCATTGTACAAATCGACTTTTCATGAAACATCATTTTCATGCCCTCCTGGAACCAGTTTGTCAAACCCGTGACCTCTGATCATGAAGCAGAAAGGTACTTAGTATTATTGCTCTTCATGCCTTACTGCAGTAACCTTTTGCTCAAAAGCTGTCCAGGCATAACCGTTCCTTGCGACACACGTCCAAATGCTCAAGCCTTACCCTCCCTTTACTCATGACTTTAATGTTGCCAACCTTACTACATTCCCCTCTGAATCAGTCTTGCTATGCACATATTGTAGACTCACTTTCGAAGCAGACGAGTCCTCAACCTTGATGCATACTGAGACTATCTTAGACTAAAGTTTGCTAATCACTCAATTTCTATACATTTAGGGTTTAGACTCAACAATCTCCCTCTAAATTGATGATAGCAAACTTTATCTAAACAGCAAAGAGATTTACTTCTTTTACATACATCAAAGGAAATGAAAAATATACATAGATTTGAGACAAGCATCTCAGCTCACATACTCCACTGCTTCTGTTTCTTCAGAGCAGTAGGATCATTAGTATCTCTCCCTCTTTTTATCCTAGGCCTTGGAGGCACTGCACCCTTGGTTGAAGGTGTCTGCATTATGGATGAGAGTTGCTGTATTTCTCCAGTTGAGCCTTGCTGTGTTCCTCCACTGGTGTCCATCTGTTTTGTCTTCTGGATGGCTTCTTACTCTCTTTGAAGATCAACCATATTTTGATTGAGCAAAATGTCTGTCTGTCTGCGAGGAACCAAGGAAGAGTGGAATAGAGTTCTTAGTCTAGACCGTTGCTGTTGTAGACTCTCCCCCTGATTGTTGTCATCAATGAAGGGAAAAAGAGTGCTACCTATTAGGTGTTGACTTAGTGAGTTGAACTTGGAATTGATTTGGAGTTGTACATTGGTCTGAGTTTGGTTTTTTTCTATCAGAATCTTCACCACAACAATGTCATCAGTCAGGTTAGATATCTTTATCTCCATGTGATCCTTGAGATGCTCAATCCGCTCTGTTGTCGTGTTGTTCATCTTGGTTGACATATTGATATGCCTTTTTGTATTTTCCTTGTGCAATTCTCTTATGGACTTTTAAAGAAGGGTCACTGAGACATCTGTGAAGGTAGCAGTTATAGATGCATGCTTTGAGTGACGTTTGAACTCAGTCAAAGCTTTGTTGAAGTCTGTAGTGATGTACTTAAGACTGTGCTGGATTTTGGTGATCTGATGCTGAAGGGATTCTGCAGTGGAGTTTATCTGTTCATTTACTGTGGAGAGATACTCTATTTTTTAATTTTTAAGTTGAACCGATATGAACTGCCAGAAGGCATAGTAGTTGCATGGGATCATTCAACATGTTGACAGATGCAGTAAGGTGGGAGCTAGCATGAACATGGGCATGTGCTCGTGGAGAAGGAGAGGAGAGAGAATTATACTCCACATAGTCTTAAGAAGGCGACTCTACAACTAAAAGGTCTTTTGGTTATGTAGAAGAGCTAGGTCCTGCTGCAGTAGAATCTGTGGGTAATGAGTTAGAAGAATTGAACACCACTTGGGTTACAGGGGCAATAGAGAGCATTGGGGCTAGTCTAGTTGATTCAGCAGTTGATGGAATAGAATATGAAAGGTTAAAAGTCCGGATGTAGCTTGCTATGAGACTAGAGAGGGAGGGGAGGGGTGAATAGTATTTCTTTCAAGCGTTTACCGTTTGATTATGATATAACAGGTGTTTTAATCCTTTACAAATGTTTTTTAGTGTTTTTACCGCCCTCGAATTTTTACTATTGATTCACTACATTTGATTATGATGTATAGACATGCATCACATCATGATTAGAAAACATTATTACATTTCTCATGGAGCTAGTGTGTAATGTCGAAATGGTGATGATATTGCTGTAACATAAAGATATATAAGTGTTATTCGTGATTATATGATTCGTGGATAATTAAAAAACGATATTTGATTTTTCTTAAAAAAATGATCCATCCTGACCCAAAATTTTATTGTTCTTTGTCGGAAGTATGAAAACCGATAGGAACTAACGTCATTGCATGTCACAATAACACTTGGCTCCGAAATAAGTCCAAGAGCACTTAGCTTTTTGAAAGTCTTGCTCTAGGTCCACCCAATCTCACATAATGATACTCTCTTTATCCCAAAATATATTCAAAAATCGTGTTCCTGTGCAATCATTCCGAAGTATGTCTAATCCTGATATGTCGAGCAATGTATAGTTCTGGTTTGGACTGCGGGATATGTCCATCAAGGTCATAGCAATTGCAATCGTTGCATCCTCAAATAAGAGGCCATTTCGATGTGCCATGAAGCCGACATAACAAGCCGAAGTGCTTCATTGTGAGGAAACATCGCCATCTTCATCGTTGAAATCGCCATCCAGGTTAGCTCATGTGGTCATCAAGTATAACCATCACATACCTCAAGACATTTGCCTAAGAGGAATGAACAACAGAAAAGAGGGAGACACATATTTGGCCGATCACCTTTTTTTCTCTCATGATTGTCTATATTGAGATACAAATAATATAATGAATATATTATCATAAGTTCGGATTTTTTTAGGACTGGTTCCATGACATAATATCAGAACATGTGTGACAGTGGGATTATGAGTTCGAATCCTGTAATTCCCTATTATTGTTGTGTTTGTATTGGACCAGTGCATATTAAGTGTTGAGATTGGACCTACTATCATAATTTCTGAGTAGCATCTTTGAGATGATCTTTGGAGGATCTCCAAGATGAGCTTCGCCTGCAAAAAGAATCACCCAACTCCAAATCCATTGCAAATAACTCCTCAGACTCCAACAACAAAGGGCCTGCAACAAGAATCAGCAAACTCCAACATACACAAAGCGCTCTTCAAACTTGCTCTCTCTCGCCAAGAGAACAATGAAAGTCATCCATACATAAAAAAAATTTCGTGTTCACAAACCTTAAGCAGAAGCTTATCAGATATAAATTCGTACGGAAAAGACGCATTATCATAACATCAAGTACCATTCCTATTCATAATTCAGCCAAGCAAAAGACACGATCATAACTTCTGTCAGTTATTTTCCATGCCAGTCAGCTGATCTTTAGCAGCAACACAAGACCTCACGAAATCGCCAACATTCTTGACCAAAGCTTGGAACTTCGCCGGCTCGAACAGCTCAACGGCATGGTACCCATCCTCATGAAAAACCTTCACCACCTGCTCACCACGCGACTCCAACAACCTCCCGAGCTCCCTCTGCCTATCCACCAACGGATCACCGCCGTACCCGTTCAAAAAACACCTCGGCAGCCGTCCGATCTTCCCGTCGAACTGTCCCTTCACCATTGGATTGGCATACTCGTGGTCACGGTTCGCTCCCTCGGGCAATGCCAGCGACCACATGAGCTCATTAGACACCACCGAGATCATCTTGTCATCTGAAAGCCTCGGCTCGGACTCCGACCACTCCACGCCACCAAAATACGGTTGGTTGATTATCAGCCCTTGGATCTTCAACGGTGAAAGATCCATATCCAATGCACGAAGAGCCGCGTTGTACACCATGTTCGAGCTGTTTCCCATCAGGAAGCAGTTCGCCAGCATCGGCCTGCATTGCCTGATCCTTCACCCAGGCGATCGCCTCCACAGCGTCATCATGAGCCGCAGGGAGACGGTGCTCGGGCGCCAGGCGGTAATCGACAGACACGATCACCTCCAGGAGGGAAGCGGAGACCACGTTGCAGGACTCGTGGAACATGATGGAGGCAGCAGAGTAGAACACGAAGCCCCCGCCG